>JBBPBX010016177.1:0-20623 GCA_038048925.1 Garcialebias charrua | reverse complement strand
TATATATATATATATATATATCCATCCATCCATCCATCCATTTTCTTCCGCTTATCCGGGGTCGGGTCGCGGGGGTAGCAGCCTAAGTAGGGAGGCCCAGACTTCCCTCTCCCCAGCCACTTGGAGCAGCTCCTCTGGGGGAATCCCAAGGCGTTCCCAGGCCAGCCGAGAAACATAGTCCCTCCAGCGTATCCTGGGTCTTCCTCTGGGTCTCCTCCCGGTGGGACATGCCCGGAACACCTCACCAGGGAGGCGTCCAGGAGGCATCCTAACCAGATGCCCGAGCCACCTCAACTGGCTCCTCTCGATGTGGAGAAGCAGCGGCTCTACTCCGAGTCCCTCCCGGATGACTGAGCTTCTCACCCTATCTCTAAGGGAGAGTCCAGCCACCCTGCGGAGAAAACTCATTTCAGCCGCTTGTATCCGAGATCTTGTTCTTTCGGTCATAACCCAAAGCTCATGACCATAGATGAGGGTGGGAACGTAGATCGATCGGTAAATTGAGAGCTTTGCCTTTTGACTCAGCTCTCTCTTCACCACGACAGACCGGTACAGCGCCCGCTTCACTGCGGACGCTGCACCTATCCGCCTATCGATCTCACGCTCCAGTTTTCCCTCATTCGTGAACAAGATCCCGAGATACTTAAACTCCTCCACTTGGGTAAGGACCTCCTCCCCGACCCGGAGAGGGCACGCTACCCTTTTCCGGCTCAAGACCATGGCCTCGGATTTGGAGGAACTGATCCTCATCCCGGCCGCATCACATTCAGCTGCAAACCGCTCCAGCGAAAGCTGTAGATCACGAGCTGATGAAGCCAATAGGACCACATCATCTGCAAAAAACAGAGAAGCGATTCTAAGGCCACCAAAACGGATCCTCTCAACACCTTGGCTGCGCCTAGAAATTCTGTCCATAAAAGTTATAAACAGAATCGGTGACAAAGGGCAACCTTGGCGGAGTCCAACTCTCACCGGAAACGAGCCTGACTTACTGCCGGCAATGCGGACCAAGCTCTGACACCGGTCGTACAGGGACCTAACAGCCCATATCAATGGGCCTGGTACCCCATACTCCCGGAGTACCCGCCACAGAACCCCCCGAGGGACGCGGTCGAATGCCTTTTCCAAGTCTACAAAGCACATGTAAACTGGTTGGGCAAACTCCCACGCACCCTCCAGGACCCTGTTGAGGGTGTAGAGCTGGTCTAGTGTTCCACGACCAGGACGAAAACCACACTGCTCCTCCTGAATCCGAGGTTCGACTATCCGACGGACCCTCCTCTCCAGAACCCCTGAATAGACCTTACCAAGGAGGCTTAAGAGTGTGATCCCTCTATCCACAATATTCCTGGAGGCGTCACTGTAGAAGCGAATGTGCATTGAACTTCCGGTCCGACACCGGAAGTGCCTGTTTTCCATAGGCGGACTATGGATCGCGGGTGTTTTTGAAAGTTATTTTCATTCATTTTATCGGAGCAAACACAGCTTTTGTTTAAACGGAACGTTTACAGAAATGTCCTACCGGGGTTCAGGTACCTGCTGTGCTGTTCGCGGCTGCACCAACAACCGGACCAAGCTAAATCTTTGGCTAAAACAACAGTGTTTTCAACACGGACCCAAAACAAAGAAAGAGTGTTCCTGCATCCTTCTCTATGGCTGTGTCTGCGCGATCAGGTAACATCTGTAATTTCTTTTTATTCAGGGAGGGTTTAATAATGAGAGTTTTGGATGATTTACTGTCTTAAAATGATATATGTCAGGCGCGACCAGTATTTTTAGCCGAGATAGATGCTAACAAACCTTAGCCGAGAGGCCGGAGCAAACGCGTTCGCTATTTATGTATTTTTAAATTATGTCAGCGCGATCAGGTCACATCTGTTATTTCTTTTTATTCGGGGAGGGATATTAATGAGAGTTTTGGAAGATTTACTGTCTTAAAACGATAGATCTCAGACGCGACTGGTATCTTTAGCCGAGATAGCAGCTAACAAACCTTAGCCGAGAGGCCGGAGCAAACACGTTCGCTATTTATGTATTTTTAAATTATGTCTGCGCGATCAGGTCACATCTGTTATTTCTTTTTATTCGGGGAGGGATATTAATGAGAGTTTTGGAAGATTTACTGTCTTAAAACGATAGATCTCAGACGCGACTGGTATCTTTAGCCGAGATAGCTGCTAATAAACCTTAGCCGAGAGGCCGGAGCAAACGCGTTATTTTTAAATTATGTCTGCGCGATCAGGTAACATCTGTAATTTCTTTTTATTTGTCCCTCCTCTTTTAACAAAACGAGTGGTGTTCCCACATTTTTAATGAACTAAAACAACAAAGTTTGGACTGTCTTCAACTGTATTACTCGCATGTAAACAAACGGTGTTTCCGGTCAACCGGAAGTCGTGTGCACATTTCGCGCAAAGCATCATGGGACGTAGGAATAATGTGGATAGTATATATATATATATATATATATATATATATACATATATATATATATATATATATATATATATATATATTATATATATATTATCATTTAAATATGTTCCTTTATGCAAACAAAATGATAAATCACTTTAATTTTGCTTTAAAAGTGATTTTGAACTTCAAGCCGTGTTTAATCATGGGAAATCTGATTACACCCGAACGCACCATCTGTGATGTCACACCGGGCAGAGCTCTGGGCTTGTCACAGTGCGCAGGTATGAGCAGCTCGACATGAAGGTCAGTCTGATACAGCATCAGACCTAAATTAGATCCTGTTGTTTCTTGTTCCATCACCCAAACTATTTTCTGCTTCCCAAAATGAAGACAAATAGCTCAAATCTTCACATAGATTGATAAATTCGTTGGGTTTTAAATGGTCCGCTATTAAAGAGACCAGAGCCCTCTGCCCAATGTTACATCACAGATGGTGCGTTCGTGTGTAATTGGATTTCCCATGATTAAACACGGCTTGAAGTTCAAAATCACTTTTAAAGCAAAATTTAAGTGATTTAGCATTTTGCTTGCAAAAATGAACATATTTAAATGATAAAATATATATATTTTGAGCAATTTTATGAAAATGAAAAAATCATGTCAGTGGGGCTTTAAGCCTTGACTGATTTATTATTATTGCTTGTTTATTATTGTCGTTGATTTTTAGTTTGATTATTTTTGTAATAAAACTTCAAAGATAACTTTATTCAGATGATTATTCATTTGTTCTGGTATAGAACTCCCTGTAACAACATATTCACCCTTTACTAATCAGAATCAGTCACTGGTGCCAAACTTTAATGAATGAAAAATAAATAAAACAAATGTAGTGGGGCTGAGATGGAAAAGGTGTCATCGTTCTTCCTCCATCTCACTCTTCGTTATGGCTACAAGCTTCTACCCCGAGGTTGTTAGACTCATGAACCCCTAGTCTGGATTATCACTGTGAAAACAAATCATTGTAATACCATTTGGTTATGTGCTGCTGATCTCATGCTGCTGATCTATTTCATGTTGCTGTGTTCACTCGTCCTCATCTGCTCACACCGACTCATGTTCGTGCTGCTATTGTTTGGCGCATTGTTTCGTACTATAATGCTTAATGTATTTTTATTTCAGGTCTCGGATCTTTTCACCGTTTTTAGTTACAAATTGTATTTTTGTTGGATGTAACTGGGACCCTGTGTACTGAAGGATAAATCACTGTTATACACGTTATTATGATTAAACCTATATTATTCACATGATCAAACCTATAGTAGATGTGCTTCGATTTGCAACTGTGTTTCTCATGTAACCACAAAGGGTTTCACATGTTCAGGTGTGCCAGTATTAATCTCACGGACCAAGCTGATGGAGCAGGCCTCGACCCACGGGCCACCTCTTTGAAGCAAACCAGAGCTGCACATAACACATTCCAAGGGGGGAGGACACACGTGCAGCAAAAACATCTTTAGTATACCACACACATCAGAAATACATGTAGTTATGCTCAATACACAGGCTCACACTTAGTTAATCACACACAAGGTGCACAGGACAATAACTTGTTTAAACTTAAGCAAAACTCGTTTAAATCTAGAACTGCTCCTCTGAATTGGCACAAACAAAGAAGCACACAAACTGATAAAGGTCAGGAAGCAGAGACCTTGAGCAGGATCATAAATCTCGTTGCTAAGGCAACTATCAGGTTTAACCAATGGGACAACAGCATTATCCCAAAACAATTTATGGTACCACATAACATCACGTATCAACAGGAGACTTGAGGCATTCCTGGAGCGACTTCACGGCGAGAGGTTCGATCCAGCAGCTTGGTTCGTGTGCACATGAATTGACCTAAATGCCCATTTTCTGTTTAAACTGTCTTAAACCTGTGTCTTAATCAATAAATCTCACTTTTTCTAAGAAACGCCTGGTCATTCAGAACACGTCTTTAACTGAAATTCCTTCAGTTTCGTCCAAACCAATTGGGTAACGTTTTCTGTTGACTTTTCTGATGACCTCACAATTTGTAGGAGCAACGTGTCCAGCTGTCTGGACTTTGGAGAGTTCTCTCCATGCATTATCTTAATGGCCGCCTGAACCCTTATCGTTTGATCCTGTAAAGGTTCCTGTTGTTGGTCCCCTCTCTGCTTAATGTGCGCCATACTCGTCTTTTCAAACATTCACTCAAAAGCTTTATTTTCAATCGTTTCTCCCATGCGCTGAGTTCTCTTGAAAGAACACAGTAAAAAAGTCTGAAAGAATCTGAGGGAACACCTCTGCCTTCAGGCTTCCTACTATGTTAATCAACAGCTCCCCCTAGCGAAAAAAAAAAATTATGGCAGCACCACACATTTACCACTCAGTCATTCAAAGATCCGTTCTTTTTTTTTTTCAAACCCCACACTCCTGAGTCGACACAAACATATAACAAAACGAACAATTAAAACATCTAATTTGAATCTAATTGAGATCTCAGGCCTTAAAACGACGATTTACACTAAATCTGGAAGAAATGCGACGCAAAATATTTTAAAAACCTTAAACACGTGTGGCATCAATATGCTTCCGTACACAACCTCTTTTTTTTTTTTTTTTCAGACCTCCTAGGTCCTCTCTTCCCGGGAGAGTCCACTCCGTTAATCCGCAAGCTTAACGGAAGGCCCCTGGAAGTGTTCACCTCGTTTGTGAACTTCTGCCGACCCCCCCACGTCGTCAGACTTCGGTTAATACGTATGACCCCCGAAACAAGCGGCCAGCCGTTCTCAGACTCGCGTTTGCGGACGCGAAACAAATCGAACGGCCTCTGCCGGCTACTCGGCGGATCAAACGCACCGGAAGCGCTTTCCAAACAAGACCGCAAAACAAGACGCCAGAACAGGACTACTCACTTCCGGCACACGAGTCAGCCGGAGTGAAACAAGCCCTTCCCCAGCGGCTACTCACAATTTGAATGGAAACGCTTATTCCATAACAGTAAGTAATAAAAACTCGACGTTCGCTTGACTCGTGTTTTAAACGAACGTGTGGAGCAGGGCGCTCGGCCCCCTCCCCCCTTGGTTCCGAACCGAACCGAGCCTGCGCGCTTCTGTTTAAGCTGAAGCCTGTGTCTGAGGAAAACCTCTTATAACTAGATTAATAGTTTTATTTATCTTCCCAAGAACTCTTTATCACGAGAGAACCGTGGGATCTAAAAGTGCAGTGAATTTGGTTTCGGGGTCAAATTGTTGTTTTGTCTTAAAAACGGTGGCAACTCACCTTATCTTGTCGTTCTTTGGGCCCCTGCACTCTTCAGAACCACGAAGCTCCTCGCCTCTCAGAAGTCCGCCTGGGTCATCACGTCGGGTCGTCACCAAAACTGAAGGAATTTCAGTTAAAGACGTGTTCTGAATGACCAGGCGTTTCTTAGAAAAAGTGAGATTTATTGATTAAGACACAGGTTTAAGACAGTTTAAACAGAAAATGGGCATTTAGGTCAATTCATGTGCACACGAACCAAGCTGCTGGATCGAACCTCTCGCCGTGAAGTCGCTCCAGGAATGCCTCAAGTCTCCTGTTGATACGTGATGTTATGTGGTACCATAAATTGTTTTGGGATAATGCTGTTGTCCCATTGGTTAAACCTGATAGTTGCCTTAGCAACGAGATTTATGATCCTGCTCAAGGTCTCTGCTTCCTGACCTTTATCAGTTTGTGTGCTTCTTTGTTTGTGCCAATTCAGAGGAGCAGTTCTAGATTTAAACGAGTTTTGCTTAAGTTTAAACAAGTTATTGTCCTGTGCACCTTGTGTGTGATTAACTAAGTGTGAGCCTGTGTATTGAGCATAACTACATGTATTTCTGATGTGTGTGGTATACTAAAGATGTTTTTGCTGCACGTGTGTCCTCCCCCCTTGGAATGTGTTATGTGCAGCTCTGGTTTGCTTCAAAGAGGTGGCCCGTGGGTCGAGGCCTGCTCCATCAGCTTGGTCCGTGAGATTAATACTGGCACACCTGAACATGTGAAACCCTTTGTGGTTACATGAGAAACACAGTTGCAAATCGAAGCACATCTACTATAGGTTTGATCATGTGAATAATATAGGTTTAATCATAATAACGTGTATAACAGTGATTTATCCTTCAGTACATGGTTTTGTTCCACCTTATGTACCACATGTGATGTGAATGACAGTAAATACACATTGACCTTGAGAACTGAAAGAACAAATGATCCTTCGTAGCACCCTCAGTAAAATGCTTAGCACCTGCAGAAAAATACTGGCCACTGGCCAAAAGGATGGCCCAGCACAGAAGATCAACATCATCAGGTCAGGACTCTGCGGTCTACACTCATCTCCAGGCCAGCGGTCACTCTTTCAGGGATGAAGATGTTCACATCCTTGATAGAGAGGAACGATGGTTTGAGAGAGGAGTAAAGGAGGCCATCTTTGTGAAAAGAAACCGTCCATCATTAAACAGAGGTGGAGGCCTCCGGGTTCAACTGTCCCCCTCTTACAATGCTGTTATTGCTAGTATCACTCAGCCCTCTGTGAATAGCAAACAACCATCAGGGTGCTAACGATCCATCGTTAGGCTGATGGTCCTCCTTGATCATGTGAGCAGCTGGTTTCGGCTGTCATCAGCAAACTGGTTGATCCACTGTGAGAGGGTGCTATTTAGTGTTGCCAGGTGTACGATAATTATCGTATTTGTACGATAATTTTGCCCTCTGTACGATGTACGATCAATAATCCCGAAAAAGGCCAAAAATACGATAATTTGACCATTCTGTGAACGTGTAGTTGTGATCGGTGTCCATCAGCCTGTCGCAACTGTCTGTCTGAGTTTTTTTGTGAACTCTGAAGGCATCTTGAAATTCCAGCCAATCGTGCTTTTCTAAATGCGACATAAGAGTGACGTATATGCAGAACAACGACCATGATTGGCTGAATAGTCCGCTGAGCCCGCCCCATGAGTTAGAAAAAGCAGAGCCGTGTAGCCTACTTGGAGCCGTGTGACACCGGTCGGAAGAAGTGATGAAAATGATAGAACATTTATATAAAGTTGAACGTTAAATGATAATAAAGAAATATATTAAGAAAATATGACAGGAAAACTGGGACATTACTGATACAGGAAGACATTTACACAACATTCATAAAAAGGTAAGACAGTAGTACAATTGAAAGCAGGAAGAAACAGGAACTTACTCGCATTAGAACAGGACACACGGGCCTTAATTTATTCATTCAATCTTTATTTAATAAATCTCTTCAAATAATTGGAAAACATGCAACAGGACTTTTTTGTGACATGTGCACCAGCTGAATCGGTTCAGCACCAGCTGAATCGGCATCCCTGAAACGGTTCAACATGTCTTTATGGAATGTCCAGGGTATGAAACAAGAAGAAAGCATTTCCAAAAAGAAATAAATAAAATGGATATTAAATTTACAATTAGGGATGTTTTTAGTAATCAGTAAAGTTTAAGATCAAGTTATTATTTCCTTAAAAATACAAACTTAATAGACAGAATTTAGTTGAGTTATTAAATTAATTTTACAGAATTCGTAAAAAAAAAAAAATTAAATCTCCTGTCCACACTTCAGCTCGGTGGTGGTTAACCACCATGAAACAAAACAAGAGGAGTGGCTCATTAGTTGCCACCAGACATTAATGTCATGTCACATTTTTTGTCATAATACGTACTATTGTCTCTGGTTCCCACCAGTACTGACGCCACAAAGCTGTGAGTGCCTGTTAGACGCTATCCAACAACAGAGTGACTATAGAGCATACTTGTTATTTTGTTTATGACGGATGTACGATAATTTCCCTCAAAATACGATAATTTTAGGGCTCTACTACGATAATCCTACATTTCTCACCTGGCAACACTGGTGCTATTTATAAGACTGAGCTGAATACAGCATCTCAGACTGAGGAAGTCTTTCGGACGAAAGACGAAACGTTTCTATAGTTTTTTTTTTTTTTTGTTGCTTTGCATGCTTTTTTTTTAAACTGGACGCTCCTGCAGTTGAAAACGCGTTTGGTCAGGATGTGGCTTTAGAAAAGTGCAGCACAATAATCCTTAGCATCCAATGCTTCAACAACGTCATTAAGAACCTTCAGAGAAGCAGTTGTTGTGCTGTGTTTTTTCCTGAAACCAGATTGATGGAGAGGTAAGATGTTAAATGAGTCCAGATAATTTTTGATCTGAGAGTTTATCAGTTTTTCTAGAACCTTGGCTAAAATGCAGAGTTTAGAGATCGGTCGATAATTGTTCAGTGAGGTGGGGTCACCTCCCTTCAGCAAAGGAAGAACAAAGGCTGTTTTCCAAGCATCCGGAATGGTGTTTTGGCTTATGGACAGATTAAAGATGTGGGTCACAGGGACTGTGATGATATGAGCAGCCAGCCTTAAGAAATAAGGTGGAAGTTCATCTGGACCTGCAGATTTTTTAGGATCAAGATCTTTTAACAGTTTATTTACCTCACTGACTGAGAATGGAGAAAAATAAAGTGTGATTGAGGATTTACTATAGGAGGGATTTGATTTGTAGAAGTTTGATTATTAGATGAAGTGGCTGATTTTCCATTAGTAACTGTGTCAAATAAAGAAGTAGAAGCAACAAAATGTTTGTTGAAACATCTAAAAAAAAAGCTAAGACTGGTCCTCTGGACATAAAAAAAAAAAAAGTAGAAACGTTTTGTCTTTCGTCCGAAAGATTTCTCCAGTCTGAGCTGCTGTATTCAGCTCAGTCTTATAAATAGCACCCTCTCACAGTGGATCAACCAGTTGGCTGATGACAGTTAAACCAGCTGCTCGCATGATTTACATGCAAAGTCAATGGGGGACGCGCCTCCAGCCGCGTCTTGGCGTCGGGCGTCACGTCACGTGCGTGTTGAGCGTGCTGGAAAGCGTTTTCCGTGCACGTGAACCCGCTTCAGCCTCCAAAGCAGCGTTGATCATTGCTGAAGTTTTCGCCGTTCAAACGTCCAAACGCCGTTCAACTCTCGAGAGTCGGGGGGAGAAGTGGGGGAGAGTCCCTATGTGACGTGGAAACGAGGAGACGGGTATTGCACAACTATGTGACGTATTGTTTGTGGGACACAGAAAAAACCCGCGGAGTCATGTACTATGGAAGAGAAACTCATTGTAGCTGTGTGTTCGCGACAAGTCCCTCACGACCAGTCAAGTCTGCTCTCTACAGAGACAGAAATAAAAAGCTCCTCGCCTGGCGGAGTGCAGTGAGGAACTCGGTGTACCGGTAAGCTCCTCCCACACCCCCCGCCGCCACACCGCCGCAGCTTCTCGTTCTGGTCAGGACACCACTGGGTCCAGTGCGTCCACTTGCGTGCGTGACGAGCCTTTTTGCCGTTGAAAAGCTGTTTGGTCAGGACGTGGCATTAGACCTGTCTAAAGCTTTTGACACTGTGGATCATAACATCTTGTATCATAAGCTCAGAAATAGGTTTCTCAGATCACACCATTGGTTGGTTTTCTAACTATCTTTCAGATCAGAGGCAATGTGTTCAACATAACGGTACTTCTTCCAGTTATTTAACAGTTAACAATGGTGTACCACAAGGCTCGGTCTTAGGACCAACCCTCTTTACAATCTACATAGGTAATGTAGGTCAGAGCATCCCTGATAAATCTTTACATTTCTATGCTGATGACACAGTTGTTTACTGTCGAGCTAAAACAGTAGCTAAGGCTTTCCAGCTTTTGCAATCCACTTTTGACATCATTCAGTCAGATTTGTTCAGTCTCAAACTTGTCCTAAATGCTGATAAAACAAAAGGGATGTTTTTTTTTCAAACAGGAAGTCAGTCCCAGCAGATCTTCCTCTGATTTTTCCCTCAAATCAGAATCAGAGATTCTTTATTGTCATTTGCACCACATGTGGAACATGTGATGAAACGAGATTACCGGTAGGGTCCCACTTACATCCAACAATAAAATGTAAAAGAAAAACAGTAATAAGATCTAAGATATGAACTAAGAAAAATATCAACTGAAAATACACTAAGCACTAATATCATTAAAAAAATATTACTCCAAACAGCAGCACGAACATGAATCTCTACGAGCAGATGATCACGAATGAACACAGCAACATGAAACAGATCAGCAGCAACATCATCTTTAAATCATTTCTTGGTCTGCTACCTTCATACATCTTCTCCTACATGTCTTTGCGTGAGTGCAGCTACAGCGTGCGCTCTCAGGACATGATTACCTGCAGTGTTCCGTCAGTGAGGACTGAACTTGGAAAAAGGGCCTTCTCCTACTCCGCTCCTGCTTCATGGAATATCTTACAAAAAGATCTGAAGCTCTCGACCTTGACTTCTCTAAATGGTTTTCAGAATCTGTTGGAATCCTGGCAAAAACCAATGCAGATTTGTTCCTGTCTTTGATTTTATACGTCTACCTTATAATGTTTTGCTAGTTTTTTGATACTTTGTTAAAAAAAAAAAAAGTATTTCTCTCTTTTGTTTTTTTTCTCTTTTGTTTTCTATTGTTTATTGTTTAAGGAAATTCTACCATTGCTGTTCATGTTCTTTAGTTTTAGCAGGTCGCTTTCGTAAATGAGCCCATGAGGTTCAATAAGATTTACCTGACTGAATAAAGGTTGAATGAATGAATGAACATGAAACAGATAAGCAGCAACATGAAACAGATCAGCAGCAACATGAAACAGATCAGCAGCAACATGAAACAGATCAGCAGCAACATGAAACAGATCAGCAGCAACATGAAACAGATCAGCAGCAACATGAAACAGATCAGCAGCAACATGAAACAGATCAGCAGCAACATGAAACAGATCAGCAGCAACATGAAACAGATCAGCAGCAACATGAAACAGATCAGCAGCAACATGAAACAGATCAGCAGCAACATGAAACAGATCAGCAGCAACATGAAACAGATCAGCAGCAACATGAAACAGATCAGCAGCAACATGAAACAGATCAGCAGCAACATGAAACAGATCAGCAGCAACATGAAACAGATCAGCAGCAACATGAAACAGATCAGCAGCAACATGAAACAGATCAGCAGCAACATGAAACAGATCAGCAGCAACATGAAACAGATCAGCAGCAACATGAAACAGATCAGCAGCAACATGAAACAGATCAGCAGCAACATGAAACAGATCAGCAGCAACATGAAACAGATCAGCAGCAACATGAAACAGATCAGCAGCAACATGAAACAGATCAGCAGCAACATGAAACAGATCAGCAGCAACATGAAACAGATCAGCAGCAACATGAAACAGATCAGCAGCAACATGAAACAGATCAGCAGCAACATGAAACAGATCAGCAGCAACATGAAACAGATCAGCAGCAACATGAAACAGATCAGCAGCAACATGAAACAGATCAGCAGCAACATGAAACAGATCAGCAGCAACATGAAACAGATCAGCAGCAACATGAAACAGATCAGCAGCAACATGAAACAGATCAGCAGCAACATGAAACAGATCAGCAGCAACATGAAACAGATCAGCAGCAACATGAAACAGATCAGCAGCAACATGAAACAGATCAGCAGCAACATGAAACAGATCAGCAGCAACATGAAACAGATCAGCAGCAACATGAAACAGATCAGCAGCAACATGAAACAGATCAGCAGCAACATGAAACAGATCAGCAGCAACATGAAACAGATCAGCAGCAACATGAAACAGATCAGCAGCAACATGAAACAGATCAGCAGCAACATGAAACAGATCAGCAGCAACATGAAACAGATCAGCAGCAACATGAAACAGATCAGCAGCAACATGAAACAGATCAGCAGCAACATGAAACAGATCAGCAGCAACATGAAACAGATCAGCAGCAACATGAAACAGATCAGCAGCAACATGAAACAGATCAGCAGCAACATGAAACAGATCAGCAGCAACATGAAACAGATCAGCAGCAACATGAAACAGATCAGCAGCAACATGAAACAGATCAGCAGCAACATGAAACAGATCAGCAGCAACATGAAACAGATCAGCAGCAACATGAAACAGATCAGCAGCAACATGAAACAGATCAGCAGCAACATGAAACAGATCAGCAGCAACATGAAACAGATCAGCAGCAACATGAAACAGATCAGCAGCAACATGAAACAGATCAGCAGCAACATGAAACAGATCAGCAGCAACATGAAACAGATCAGCAGCAACATGAAACAGATCAGCAGCAACATGAAACAGATCAGCAGCAACATGAAACAGATCAGCAGCAACATGAAACAGATCAGCAGCAACATGAAACAGATCAGCAGCAACATGATGTGATTTTCACAGTGATTATTCTGGTTAGATATTCATGAGTCTAACAGCCTCAGGGTAGAAGCTGTTCCTCAGTCTAGTGGTTCTACATTTGATGCTCCTCAACCTCCTTCCTGAGGGGAGTGGGGCAAAAAGTGTGTGTGCTGGGTGAGTGGGTCCTTCATGATGCAGGTGGCTCTCTTCCTGCATCTGGAGGTGTAGATGTCTGTGATGGTGGGGAGACTGACTCCAACATCTTCTGTGCAGCCTTCACCACTCTCTGCAGAGCTTTTCTTTCTGCAGCTGTGCAGCCTCCATGCCACACGTTGATGCTGGAGCACAGGATGCTCTCCACTGCACACCTGTAGAAGGAGGTGAGGACTGAGCTGCTCAGACCAGCTCGTCTCAGCCGTCTGAGGAAGTAGAGTCTCTGATGACCTTTCTTGATGGGGAACATACACAGATGACAGAAAAGGACATTATTATTATTATTATTATTATTATTATTATTGATCAGACTGGTGGTGTTGTTGCTCCAGCTGAGGTATCATTCATGTGTACACCCAAGTATTAGCTGGAAACCACTTCCACCGCAGATCCTCTTATGTTCAGTGGGGTGTGGGTGTGTTTGTTCCTTCTGAAGTCCACAATCATCTCCTTTGTCTTCACATTGATGTGAAGGTTATTTTCTTTGCACCAGCTCTCCAGGTGTTCCACCTCCTGCCTGTAGCTGGACTCATCATTGTTTGTGATGCATCCCACCACAACTGTGTCATCTGCAAACTTACAATGTGACAGCTTGGATGGGTGGCTGTACAATCATATGTGAGCAGAGTGAACAGGAGAGGGCTCAGCACACATCCTTGAGGAGAGCCAGTGCTGAGGGTTATGGTGGAGGAGGAGAAGTTGTGGATCTTCACTGACTGAGGTCTGTTTGTTAAAAAGTCTAGGACCCATTGTGTCCCTATTGAGTTTGTTGATTCCTATAAATATTTGGGTATCTTGGTTGACTCGCATCTCTCTTTTAAACTCCACGTGGAAAACATAGTAAAGAAACTGACAGTTAAACTGTCTAACTCTGAATGCTAGTGAAGAGTTATCCATACCATTCTGTATGCGAACCATATGTATTCTATAATCAAATCAAGGTATTTACAACTGTTTATCACAAATGTTCATGCAATCATGTCAATCATGTGCCTTAGAGTAGCTTAGACAACAATTAAGACACACTTTTAGATCTAACAAACAGGATGTTCTGATGCAGATAACAGGCCCAGGGGACAAATGCCCTTTGCGCTTCTCTAGGCCTTCTGGGGAGCTCAGAGCACACAGCTACACAAACAGATGAATCAAACCAAATAAGTAGTACTTATAAACCACACACATACTAGTAGACTAATTAGTGTATCTGGACATTAATTTACATTAATATCACACACAATACACATCTAATAGTACATTTCTAAAACTTTCTTACTGAGCAGAACAAAGAACACAGTTTCAGGAGACTCCTCACCAGAGCTATAAATCTACAAGGTCATAGAACTGACAAACACGAGAGGCTCCAGGACTCTTTATCAGTGCTCTAAGCCAATCAGAGACCAGAGAAGCCCAAACTGCATCTTCAGAGACCCAAACATCTCAGATATCAGCAGCATTCTTTGAGGAACCTCGCCGAGGAAAGGTCTGTCTAAAATGCTCACAATTCTCTGTGCACAAAGAATTGTTTATTCATGCTGTAACTCTGTTAACCTGTAACCTGTGTTTCTGTCAATAAATCTTCATCATTTTTACAAGAGAGACTGGTCATTTGAACACCGAATGAGAAACCCCTTCAACATGGTGACCCCTGACGTCTGGCCTTGTCTCTTTCTCTGAATTGGAGGGTGCGACGTGGACTTTTCTTCAGCTGTGCGGCAGTGGAGCTCTGTGACACGGTTAGATAAGGTGAGTCGACCGTGTTTTACACAGAACCGACTATTCGACCACAGTCCCAAATTCAACTGCGCACAAATAAAGTCCAGTCTCCTGATGAATTCTGGTTCTTCGAGTTAAAGTTAATTATACGAATTTGGTTTGATCTGACGACACAGGTTTCAGTTTGAACAGACGCTTGTGTGTGTGCGGGACCGTCCCCGCAGCTCGGTTTCGGGCCGAGCCGCGTGCTCGTGGATGGGGCGCGTGCTCGTGGTTTTCCTTCATGTGCGTGTCGTCGTGTGTTTTTCGTGTTTCATTTACTTGTTTTTTGAGGGGTCCGTGGGGTTCGCTGCCGCTGGTTCCGTTCGGACGGTTCCCGTCCGCACGTTGCCAGAGGGGGGGAGGCGCTCGCGCATCGGCCCGTGTTCGTTGTGCGTTTCCGGGTGCGCTCGTTTCAATCAAAGTGGCTGGACTAACCCGTTTCAGAGGGGGAGCCCGCTTGTTCATTGATTGTGGCGGTGCTAATTGGATTTTGTGTTTCGGCCGTTTTTGCATGCTTCTTTTCTTGTTTCTTTTGTTTTTTCATATTTCATTAATGACAAAGAGGGGTATCTTTGTATATATGTATGCACTTTCAATGTTTTTAATTGTCATTAATTATTTGTGTCGACTCAGAGAGTGTGGAGAGTGTGAAGTGAAGTTTTCTTTTTTTTCAGTGGTGAATGGTGTTGCCATAATTTTTTCCGCCAGAGGGAGCTGTTGTTTAACATAGGAAAAAGCTTGGACACAGAGGTTGCACCTCAGATTTTTTCCAAACTTTTTTACTGTGTTTTACAAGAGAACTCAGTGCATGGGAGAAACGACTGGAAATAAAGCTTTTGGGTGAATGTTTTGAGAAGGCAATTATGGCACACATGCAAGGTCAACAAATGCAGGGACAAGAAAACATTCGTGAACTATTGCTTACAATCCAAGCGGAAATCAGATTTTTACAAACCGTAAACACAGAGAGGTGTAACAATTTGAAGACACTAGCAGCAAAAATTGTTGAGGAAGCAGAGGGGTCATCAGAAAATTTAGCTCATTTAGTCCTTATCAGATTTAAACAACACAAACAAAAGCTTGATGACATTGGAACAGAACTGGCTCATTGTACAACATTTGTGGACTATCAACAGTTAATTAAGGAATATGATGAAGAGCTAAAACAAATTGAAATTCATGAAGAATTGTTTTTAATTTCGGCAAGCATACAGGAGTTAGGAATCACAGAGAACGGTTCAATTTAAAAGAAAAATTTTAGAGCAGTAGGTGGGGGGAATAGAACAGTCGAATGGCGCCACCTACAGGAGGTTGAAGCAAGTTGCAGGAGCTGAAATGGAGTTGAGAAAATGTTGAGAAGGGTGATGAGATGTTGTGTCAGAAGTCAGTAAAAAGAAAGTTGGCAAACAGAAGAAAGGAAACAGTAAGTTCAGACAGACAAAGGACATGTGGAGATGTTGAGATGAAGAACGGAAGTGAGGTGTCAGAGAGGACTTGGAGGTGACAGAGAAGCGGCCAGAAATGTGGAATAATATGAAAAGATTCATATTGGGAGAGGTGATCAGGAAGGCGAAGAGGAAGTTGACGCAGAAGAAAGTGAAGAGGAAGTTGACACAGGAGAGTGCAAACAGGAAGTTGAGATGAGGACAGGAATCAGGATGTAGAGACAGAAGGCAGGAGACAGAGAATATAGGATTAGGCCCCAAAAGAGAGGGGGCCACAAAAAAAAAAAAGCTTAGTTTGGAAATTTTAAGAGATTGCCAATTCATAAATTAGATGACGTTGCTAAGAAGGATGTGGGACTGTTTTGGGTTTAGGTTAAATTGACTTTAAATTAGATGTAGGATTTTTTTTTTGGACCGTTGTACAGACCAGATCCAACGAGATGTGTTTTCCGGGAGACAAATGCCGAAAGATATAACTTTTGAATTTTGGTCTAGTAATATATTGGCGTTATTATTTAGACAACTATTCGTATTTCTTTTTCATTCTACAGCTTGACAGCACACAGTGCGTGGAGGGGGAGCATGAGACAGACAGACCTCTTTCTTACAGAACACATAATTGTAATTTGCCATGAGCTAGGATTCAATCAAAATGCAGGATACTCTTGCGTTTGGTGTCAGGAGATTGGGGTAGCAGTTGTGGGTCGATTGAATTTGAATGCATAAAGTTGACGTCTACATGGTTCATTATGACTCTGAGAGCGACAGCTGCCAGTCAGAGTGAGAGACCTCTCACTCAGGAATGGAAACAACACAAAGATAGTTAAAGGGAGAAAACCAAAGAACTGTCATTCAAACATCAGAATGTCCATGAACTTCCTCAGCCATATTTTCAAGGCAGAGACCTGAACAAAAGAACTGTCCAAGCAACGTCAGCAAACACAACGTGAAATCAAGTGAAGTCAGGACTTGGGACACCCTGCAGGAATCAGCTACCAGAACTAGGTGGCGGTTCGCTGAAGCTGACATAAGCTGAACAATGGACAAGCTCACACGACCAGAGCATGTGGAACAGCTGTCAGGAGTCACCCATTCCAGCAACCCGTGAAGGCGTCAGCCTACCATTTGAATCGGTTGAGTCGCACTGGGGCCTCAGTCTCAGGATCCAAACGTAAAGTGCATTGTTTAATGATAACACATAGGACATGTCCCCGCATGCCACATAATTATTAGGTTAATACTGATTTGTGAGCTCTGTTTGCCTACTTCTCCCCGTTCCAGAAGGTTCTGAAACAAAGTAATAAGGCTCTCATCCTGAGGCCTAAAGCAAAAGGAGATTTCTGAATATTTTCATAGGGGAATTGGTGTCACCACAATTATTTGTATTAGACTTTAAAAGTGAGATAAATAATGGCAGTTCTCCTCGAGGTAATGCATTTCTGGGAGTCTGGTGGAGTACAACGGATGAGTTGAAATTCAGGATTATAGCTAAGCCGCATAAATTGGATCGTAATCAGTGCAGATAGGATCAATGAAGTAGGAACAAGTTTTCAGAGATGGGGAGAGCACAAGTTGATGACAAGGCGAGAACAAATTTGCAGGATGGAAAAATACAGGATGTGCACGTGGATAAATCAATTTGAACTAAAATGTGGTCATAACAGGGACTTCCAGAAGCAAATGGAGTAGACGGTCGCACTGGAGCTCTGCTCCCACGCTAATATCTAAATCCCCGCTCAGAACTCGTTAATAGGATTATTATTTTTGACAAAATAATCTATGAGCGGGAGGATCAACACGTCGAGCCATAAAAAAGTTAGTAAAGATGCCCAAAACTCAGGATAAAAACGCCCCGGTGGCCAAAGCTAACACACGCTCAAACCAAGCTAGCGACAGCACGGCTAACGTGGAAGCTACGAGCGCCGAAGCGAGCACGGACTCAGAAGGAATACTCAAGGCTATCGGTGAATTGAAGACCGTTCTGAAGGGGGACAACGAAAAATTACAACATAACTTCGACCAACTGGGACATGAAATCAACGGTAAGCTGGACAATATTTCCACCGAGGTGCGAGGCCTAGCAGTGCGGGTTGACGAGGCGGAGACCCGCATCAACAAAGTGGAGAACTGGGCTAAAGAAGCGACCGAGGCGCTGTGCCTCTGCCTCGAACAACAGAGGAAAACGCAGCTTAAAGTGCTTGATTTAGAGTCCCGCTCCAGAAGAAGCAATTTGCGTGTCTTTGGGGTGCCAGAGGGGCAGGAGGGGGACTCGGCTACACAGTATATTGAGACACTCCTGAGAACCCAGTTGCAGCTACCAGAGGACTTTGATTTGAAAATACAACGTGCTCACCGCACTCTGACAAATAAACCCCCACCCAATTCACCACCGAGGGCTTTCATCGTCAACTTTCTGGAATTTTCTACAAAAGAAAAGATTTTAAGAGAAGTGTGGAAAAAAGGCAAACTTCAGGTGGGCGCTTCAAATATTTACTTTGACCATGATTATGCACCTGAGATAGTGAAAAAGCGCAAAGAATATATCGCTATCAAGAAAGTGCTCAAAGCAAAAGGCATCCGCTTCCAAACACCATTTACCAACATGAGGGTCCACTGGGAATCGGGAGCGCGCACATATTCCAGCGCTCGGGAAGTCTACAACGAGATGAAGAAACGTGGAATCCAGGTGGAGGAGCCGGCTGCAGCTGATGTCAACACTGGAGCAGAGGCGCGTCTCCGGGAGCTGCTGGACTGGCAGCCAGCGGGTAACAGCGGCGCAGGAGTGGCGCAGAGAGCGAGGAGCAAGCTGCAGGATTTCCAAAGGAGCTTGTCCCAGTGAAAATAAGTAAAACAACAAGTCACAACTCATCACTACTGTAAGTAGGCTCTGATTTATTACTTCGTGGGAGAGGACACTGTTTATTTTATTTTTACGTTGGACTAATAGGATGGACGTGTTTTTTCCTAAAGACGCTTTCACTTCCTTTTTGGGCCCTCTCAGCCTGAGAGGTTTAACCCTCGACTTGCCAACGGGGTCATGAGTGAGAAGAGCGAGCCTCTTCTCACCTTGGAAGTCAGTCTGTTATTTTGTATTCTATTTGTGTTCTTTTTGTTGTTCTATTTGTGTTCCTTTTGTGTTTATTACAGTTTGTGTTCTGGGCTCAGGGGTCAAATCAGTCAAGGTAACTCTTTATATTAATGTCATATAATCTAAAAGTCGCTTCCTTGAATGTAAATGGACTGAGTAGTCCAGTGAAAAGAAAAAGGGTCTTAGCTAAGCTGAAAAAAGATGGGGTGAAAATTGCTCTTTTACAAGAGACACATATGTCTAAACAAGAACATGAAAAGTTCAAATCATTTGGTTACTCAAACACATTTTATAGCTCTTGTAGAAACAGTAGAAAGAGGGGGGTTCTCACCCTAATTATGTTTATGTTTATTAAATTTGTTCATTTTTTTACAAAAGAAATACAATACAAGACAATCCCATCAATGATACGTACACAATGTAAAAAAATGAAAGGTAGCAGAAAGAAGAATAAATCTTATTATATCTGCCCCTTTTTTCAAACAATCAGATTAAACAATAATAATCTTTCACCAGCAGTACAAAATGACTAACTCTTTCTAATTTTCTAATACTAATACATAACTAATAATTGATACAATACACATTATGCTAATTCATATATATTTTTTCAACAAATTCCTTTTGATCATTTTCTTAAATGTAAACAGTGACTTGGCATTTTTAACTACATTCTCCAAGCCATTCCATAATCTAATTCCCTGGATTGAGGTAGAACGTCCCTTCAAGCTAGTTCTGAATTGTGGTTTTACAAACATCTCTGTCCCCTTAAGATTATAACAACTTTGTCTTTTAACAAAATTCATTTGGATATTTAAAGGTAAATCGTTATTTTGAGCCCTATACATAATTGATAAAATATTATAATCAACCAAATCATGGAATTTCAATAATTTCAGTTGATAAAATAGTGTACTGGATGGATGACAATAATGTTTTCTAGTGATAATTCTTACAGCTCTTTTCTGTAATACAAAAATAGGCTTTGTGATTGTTTTACACGCTTTCCCCCAAACATCAATACAATAGATTAAGTGTGGAACAATGATTGTGTTATACAACAAATACAGAGCTTTATCATTCAATAGGTCTCTGACCTTGTACAGTACTGCAATCGATTTAGCTATTTTTATTCTTACAGAATTTATGTGTTGTTTCCATGTCAGTTTGTCATCAATAATAACACCCAAAAACTTCACCTCACTCACTCTGCAAATCTCAACACCCTCAATTTTGAGTGGAACGTCAACAGTTTTCTTTTTATTACTGAATATCATGTAATTAGTTTTTTCTAGATTTAATGATAATTTATTGATTTTAAACCAAGTTTGTATTTTGGTAAATTCTGTCTTTATCAATTCCAACATTTGTTCTATATCTTCACCTA
>JBBPBX010016176.1:35534-48484 GCA_038048925.1 Garcialebias charrua | reverse complement strand
CATAGACATTAATACGCATTATTGTCTGGTGGCGGCTGGGGAGCTCTACAGAAAGTCTTCTGTCACATTTAGAAAAGCACGATTAGCTGGAATTTCAAGACGCCTTCAGGGTTCACAAAAAAACTCCGACAAACAGTTGCGACAGGCTGATGGAAACCGGTCACAACTACACGTTCACAGGATGGCGAAATTATTGTATTTTTGGCCTTTGTCGGGATTATTGATCGTACATCGTACAGAGGGCAAAATTATCGTACAACTACGAAAATTATCGTACACCTGGCAAACACTGAGCCTGAGTATAATGGAGACCCCTGATGGACGAAAAAAGGTACTGCAGACAGGGGCATAATAATTTCTAGAAAAACCAAAAACAGGTCGGAGTCATTTTTATTTATTTAATTTAGTCATCCAGTTGGGTTATTCGTTCTGAAACATTTAATAAAAGTAAAAGGATGCAGGTGCAGATTTTAATAACTGTTTGGAGTCAGATGAATAAAAGAAGAGGACAGATTGGTGTTGGAAGAAAAATAAATAATAATAATAATAGTAATGAATTCAATTTATAACACACTTTTCATTAATGGAAATCTCAAAGTGCTAAGGAGGGAGTAGCCCTCACAGACAGGTCTTAAATAAATACATCTTTAATTTTAATCTATTGAGGACATAAATTGAATCTCAATTTATAATAAGTGGAGAATTGGATTTTAAAAATCGACTAGTTGCTTCCTAGATGTGAAAAATGGATTTAAAATTCATTCATTTCTAAATTTTGATGTATTTTTAACATAGAGGAAAGGGTTTTAACAAAACTTTTTTTTGTATGTCCAGAAGCCCAGATTTAGTTTTTTTAGATTTTTCTACCTGGATTATTGAGCATGCATCAGGGTATTTAACAAAACAGTTTGTTGAATAAATGTTTTAAAACGTGCAATCACTGATCAGTTTTTTAATGTGTAATGCACTTAAATGTTAAACTGAGTAAAAATGTAAAAGGACAATTAATTTAATGTTAATATCTTTATAATTTATTTATTCTTTGCACTAATACAAAGACAAAAGTGGACTTTTGGAATGAGTATTCTGGTCTGACCCCCTTGAGATCAGATTAAGCTGTATGCGGCCCCCAGATCAAAATGAGTTTGACACCCCTGGATATACCTGGAACAACAGGTCAAAATGAACGAGCCCATATTTTTACTTTGAATAAATGAGCCACTGAGTTTAACAATTTCAAATTAATAACTTAGGAGGGCAGATCTTAGATGGCTCAAGGAATTTGCTAATTATCATAGACTGTATACTAGCAAGGGGGTCTTAGGAAATAGTGAATCATATTTTCTAAAATAAAAGTAGGCCACAGTATTTCTTGGTTTCAGGGTAAATTGATTATTTCACTTGGAGGTAAACTAATGTTTTGGATCTGTTGTGCAGATCAGATTAAAGATGCCTCTGTCAAAGGATATATAATAAAGCTGGTTAACAGAAAATTAATTTGATCCTGGTCTGTTAATGATTTTTTAATTTTTTTTAATTTTTAATTTTTTTTTAAGTAGCCTCATTGGACAGTGTTGATGGAACGGCAAGAGTGAGTCTTATGAATTCCACCTCATCTATACAGAACACATAATGGTAAATATGCATTAAGATAGGCCTCTGTCAAAACACATGCAGCATCTGACTTTTGAATCTCAGCTACTGTGGTTATTGATCAGATCGGATCAGATTTAATATGAAGGCGTGTCCAGAAACTGACTCACTGTGACTTCACTGGGAAAAACAACAACATGGCTGGACTCATATGCAACCTTGCTCAAAGAACTTTTGAGGGGCTTACGCAAAGAACGACTGAAAACAATAAAGGCACCAAAAGGAGGGCAGTGCATCAAAGAACAAAAGACTGTCCACAAAAACTTTCAGCCAAGCAGAGGCAAAGACTTTCTCAAAGAACTGTCAAAACATGGTCATCAGACACAAATGGCCAGAATATACGGTCCGGATTTGGGGGATCCTGACGAGAATCAGAACCCAGTGAACGTCTCACTGGGGGCTGGAACAAGAGAAAGCTGAACACGTTCTCCGAACAGACAAGAGAACAAATTATCCTGAAGTCACCCATACCAGCAAAGGCCGCACCCATATTGATCTGTGAGGATCTGTTATTGATCTTAGTATCCGGGATCAAAACTACAGTTGCTATGATGCATTTTTTTTTTTTAAATGAAAACACATAGGCACATTTGGACCTGCCAGCGCGGGCCTCATGATTCTCAGTTATACTATGCTCAGGTGGATCTGACGACTTGCTTTTTCTGGTTCCTGTAACTCTGTGGTGAAGCTGAAGGGGAGCAAGGGAAATGATCCTAGCTCCTGACCCCAAAACGAGTTAACTTTTATATTTTTGTTTTTGTAGTTATCCTTGGCGGAGTG
Organism: Garcialebias charrua; assembly: GCA_038048925.1. NCBI lineage: Eukaryota > Metazoa > Chordata > Actinopteri > Cyprinodontiformes > Rivulidae > Garcialebias > Garcialebias charrua. Next base: position 46,051 of record JBBPBX010016176.1, on the reverse strand, counting down.
CAGAAATCTGATGTGTCACAAGGGGTACATTTTGGTAAATGATTATAATTTTAAAGAAAATGAGATGATATCGTAGATTATAGTTAGCTATATGGTTGTGAAAACCAAATTAGTGGTAGCAACAGGCTGAGGTTTAGGAAACATCTGACACTAGTGCTAAGGTTAAAGGATGGTAAATTTAGACACAATTTCCAATTTATTAACCAAATAACTTTGGCATAATTGAAACAAGGTAGAGTTTTGTTTCAAAAGGGGGTTAAGGGGCTGACAGATGTCTCTAAAAATAGAGAGGTTAAGGGGCTGACAGATGTCTCTAAAAATAGAGAGGTTGAAATTGGTCCCTTGAAATAACTAATTAGAAATAACTAGATTGTAAATGTTTCCTAAAAACAACTAGGCCGAAAAATGTTCCTAGAAATAACTAATTAACTAAAAGATGGTAAATACATTTTAGTGAACAAAGCATAGTAGGGAACTGATAAATCGGCAAAGTTCACTTACGTTGATATTGAGGCGGTATTGGTCTTGAACGTTTTATTTTCTTTAATCATGTCATGGAGGAAGGAGTATTGATGCAAGCATATTTCAAATGAGCAATTAACAACACTGTTTGTTTTTCCCCCCTCTGTGAAATGTGTGTGAAGCAGAATGGGGGACGCCCCTTGGAAATGCTTCCTGGCCTGCAGGCTCAAACCGCTCAAACCTGAAGTGGACCTGATCAGAGGGTGTTTAGAAATATGATGGTTCTGTAGATTTATAGCAATTGACTTGACTAGACGACATGTGACTTATTGACTCAGGAGATGTACAATGTTTTGTGAATTATGCTCTGCCGCCGCATGCTATGTTATTTATATATGTGTAATTCCTGCTATAAGCCGAGTGAAAAGGTATAGTATTTTTGTAAGTATGAACCGCCTAAAAAACTACTCATAATTAACCCTAATGAAGATTAAGTCTCTCTCAAACCCAACTAACATGCATGATTCATTCTTTGTACTACTGATTTATAATTTATTGGGTGTTGTTTGCTGTGGCACATTCTGTTTATTATAGGTGGTTCCTGGAAATGCTCCAGCTGAGGGGGTAAGGATGGAACTTTATTTTTGTTTTATTGCACATTTCTGGGTACAAATTTTAATATAATATTGGAGAAATTGGCTTACGTTTTAGAATCTGATTTATCAGTACCATTGTGAGTGGGTTTATGGATAGACAGTAGAGAGTAATTTAACTCACATGGATTTACCCATGTTTGGGCCTTCTCTCAGATGAGTGAATTGGGTTAAACCAAGAGGCCCTGCTGTAATCTAACAAGTCGAAAGTTTGTGGTTTAGATTTTCTCAACAGATTTCAAAGGAGGCAAGACCAGACAGCTCTGGTCAAGTACGGACCCGTGTGGGGTCGCTGAACGCACACCACAGGCAGTGCGTGTCAATGCCAGGGGATCCACACGGTTCAGTGTGCTCCAGCCCGTGATCCAGGAAGGAGCTAAAGGATTGGGTTGGACAACAAGAAGAGCTCGCGTTCGAACTCTTGTGCCTTGATAGACGAAAGTAGCCGAGTAAAGTTGCGTGCGGGCCCAGAAAGACTCTGTTTAATGGGGCCACTCGGTACTGGAATATGCACACATAGAACAGACACCTAAAACGATAAAAACACTACATATTAGAGTCTCACATTACACGAAGAAAACTCGGGAACATAGGAGGACATTCCCGAGCAACCTAGGGGAATGCCCCTGAGTACGTGTGGCACATTCAAAAAGTATATTAATGTTTCTGTGGTGGTGATATAAATCTTGTGTTCTTTCTCTATTCTTGTGTGTTCAAGGGAGACAACTGCCTTGCTGCTGGAGGAGGAACTTGGGGAACTTAAGGTTCATAATTCTGCCATATCCTAAAGCGCTTACTATTATTATCGTTCATAGTTTGCATATATTTTTTATATATTCTACAATTTGCATATTAATCGACTGATTCAAATTGTCCTCCTAGAACATTTCTGCGTAATCCCTGGGAAAGATGTTTGCGAAGTTCATAGACATAAGAGAGAGTATGGCGCGCACCAGAAAATGTGTGATTTTATTTCTTGAGGTGGACCTCAGGAATTGAGGTCCAAAGGGGGTTTTGTTGTGAAATAAAATTGTTTTTGTCTTCATGTTTCATTTTGCTCCTAATTTGCTACAAGTTGATGCAAGCAGTAGCATATCTTGTTTGGCAAGTGTTTGTGCAAAACAACTACAGGGACTTTCCACTCAACCTTGAGGGGTAAGAAGAACATCCTTGTGTTTCCGGTCTGGCAAGTGTTTGTATGAGCAGGGACTTTCCACTCAACCTAGAGGGGTAAGAAAAACATTCTTGTGGCATGAGTTTAGGTATCAGTCGAGGATAGAAAAACATTCCTGTAGCATGAGCTTAGGGATGGGCAACAGTGGAGAATATAAGAAGCAGACTTCCTCCTCCAGAGAAGCAACGCAGGAACAAGCTACGAGGGAGAAACTCTCAGGTTGTATGTCTCCTTGAATGCGCATTCAAATGTCTCTTTCTTTCTTTCCCTCTCTCCCCACTCTTTATCCCTGGTTTTCTTTTAAACAAATATAATGGTTGTTGAAGAAATAGAACAAATGTATTCTGTGACTTTTTAAACTTATGAATAATTAAACTGGTTTTTGGAACTTTAAATTATGTGCGTTTGTCGTATTTTAAGTGTATCTTTCCTTTTTTATCCGAAGTGAACCAAACAACGAATTCTGGGGCGAATAAGAATACAATGCCAACACTACGTACTCAATGTTTATTCATGCTTAATAACTCATGAATTAACTATGCTATCTATATTTGTAAATGCACAAATTAATGTACTTTCACCACATGTATTAAATGCGTCCTAATTGTTAAATAATGTTTGAATTCACTATCTATTAATCCTGCAATGCATCATTAATTAAGGCAGTTGCTAGTAGTTACTTAAGTGTATTTGTGAACCCTTCTAAAGTGAAGACTATTCATTCTTTATTAAGGTTTTGTTAATGTTGAATAAATCCTAAATAGCCAAGTTATTTTTCACTTGTGGAAATCTAAAATGTTTACCCAACCTGGGTCATGATGAAACACTCAACCTGTAGCAGGTCACTAAAGTGGCAAAAATTGTGTCAAAGAAAAGTAGTGCAAAAGTCACAAATCAAATGATAGGATTTTACAACGTTTCACTGACGTTTTTCTTTTTCTGTTCGTGTTGAAGCGGCTGCTTCAACAACCCGCCCGGACAGAAAAAGCTGTGACACAAAACGTGCGTGGTGACGTCGTTGTTACGCAGCGAAACACTCAACCTGTAGCAGGTCACTAAAGTGGCAAAAATGGTGTCAAAGAAAAGTAGTGCAAAACATTTTGGTCACAAATCAAATGATAGGATTTTACAACGTTTCACTGACGTTTTTCTTTTTCTGTTCGTGTTGAAACGGCTGCTTCAACAACCCGCCCGGACAGAAAAAGCTGTGACACAAAACGTGCGTGGTGACGTCGTTGTTACGCAGGCGTTAGCGATAGCAGGCTAAAAGCTAAGCTAGTCTCCAAAGCGCATTGTTTTCGCTTCAAAACGAGTCAAACGAGTGCTCATGACCGTCAGAATGTGACTGAACAAAGTTTCACAAGCGAAGTGAACAAAGTTTCACAAGCGAAGAGAAAGCAGAGGACATCACGATGTGGACGTAGTTCGGTTTTGTTCAACTGCAGGCTTCTTCTGCAGCGAGTCCTACTCGGTTTCTTTATTTTGCAAAACGTGACGGAGTCGTTCTAACTAGCGGTGGGAACATCTAACTGACAGATGTATGTTTTATTGACTTTTAGAAAATGTCAATACAAACCTGTTTTTGGTATTCAACGTCTCCTGCTTTGATTTTTGTCTGATTTCCACAAGTGAAAAATAACTTCTGGCTATTTAGGATTTATTCAACATGAACAAAACCTTAATAAACCATGACTAGTCTTCACTTTAGAAGGGTTCACAAATACACTTAAGTAACTACTAGCAACTGCCTTAATTAATGATGCATTGCAGGATTAATAGATAGTGAATTCATTTTGTCTGATTTCCCCAAGTGAAAAATAACTTGTGGCTATTTAGGATTTATTAAACATTAACAAAACCTCAATAAAGCATGAATAGTCTTCACTTTAGAAGGGTTCACAAATACACTTAAGTAACTACTAGCAACTGCCTTAATTAATGATGCATTGCAGGATTAATAGATAGTGAATTCAAACATTATTTAACAATTAGTACGCATTTAAATAAGTGTGTTAATTAATAGTGTATTAAGTGTGAATCATCCTTAATTAATGATGTTTTCAATGTTAATTAAATGTTTATTAATGCTTAAATAAGGCTAAATAAGGTGTAGTTATTATAAAGTGTTACCGATGATTCCATGAAAAGAAGAGAGGGATCTTAGTGCAACAGAAAGAGGTTTAATGGCTAACACAAAATAGAGGGGGGAAAGAGGGCAATTCTGTCTAGTACCACGTCCCACCGGAAAATAATCAGATTGAACGGAATTATGCCCCTTTTCCACCGGTCGGCACGGGTCGGATCAGATCGGCTCAGTTCGGGTCGGGTCACATCTAGTTCTGTTTCCACAGCTTTTTTGTACCCCTTCTGTGGGCGGGGTCCAGAATCCTACTTGTCTTACCACATGGTGGCAGTAGTGTTCCCTCAAGCTATTTACTACAGTACTAGCCACCACTAGAAGAACACAATAAAGGCTTTGACAGAATGTTGTGAAAGAGATGTCATGCTATAATGAGTACCTCATGAGCTGTAATCTTTAAACCCAATTCATAATCCTACCTTGTTGCCTTCTTTAAACCCATGTATTTTCCAATTTAGTATTTTTACAATAAAGATGTATTAAAAACATATTTTATTATTTAGTTATGCACAAGGTGCTTGATAAAGTTGCAAAACCATATTTGTCTGAGCTGCTTCAACCTTCCTGCCCTCCCCGTTCTCAGATCAGCTGAGCAGTTGCTGCTGACAGTCCTCAAAACTTTTTAAATCTTATTTAAAAACACACATTTATTCCTTGGCTTTTAACACGTGATCTTATCTTTTATGGCATGTTAACACACCTGCAGTAAGACTGGTATATGTATTTATTTTTGTATGCTTTTTATAGTTTTTAATTAACTTGTCTTTTATGTTATTGTACAGCACTTTGGTTGACCCTGTGGTTTTTAAAATGTGCTTTATAAATAAAGTTGATTTAAAACATCACACTGTGATCTTTGAAACTGCCAGTGTCTCCCTGGCAAAGCATGCTGCTGGGCGCAGATGATGGATGGATGGATGGATGGTCTGTGAACACCTTGAGGAGCTGAAGGCGGTGGATGTTGATGCTTGTGTCTCCCTGGCAAAGCATGCTGCTGGGCGCAGATGATGGATGGATGGATGGATGGTCTGTGAACACCTTGAGGAGCTGAAGGCGGTGGATGTTGATGCTTGTGTCTCCCTGGCAAAGCATGCTGCTGGGCGCAGATGATGGATGGAGATGGATGGATGGTCTGTGAACACCTTGAGGAGCTGAAGGCGGTGGATGTTGATGCTTGTGTCTCCCTGGCAAAGCATGCTGCTGGGCGCAGATGATGGATGGATGGATGGATGGATGGTCTGTGAACACCTTGAGGAGCTGAAGGCGGTGGATGTTGATGCATGTGTCTCCCTGGTAAAGTTGCTGCTGGACGCAGATGATGGATGGATGATGGATCAGTAGATGGATCGTCTGTGAACTTTAACTTTAAACTGTCCAAAGGACTTTGGCCACTTTTAATTTTTGACTTTTTTTGTATGACTTCATCTTAGAACCAAATAATTTATAACGTAATAACAGTTGAGCAGATTCTAATAATCTTTATCTTATGATTCTTTAAAGGTCAAATGCAAATGGAAAGTTCTCTTAACTTCCAGTATGGATTTAAACACTATACAGGTAGTACCCGATTTACGAGCGCTCTGATCTACGAGGTTCCAGACTTACGAGCTGGCGAATTTTTGGAAAAAACGAAAAAAATACTGAGTTTTCATGTGTTTTTTCACCACAGTTAGTTAGCTAAGCATATGGACACACGTTTCCGATCATTTTTATGCACTCATAAGCAGTTTTTGGATGAAAATAGAGTGTTTGTAGTCGCGCTAGCGAAAACCGTTCCAATTTACGAGCGAAATTCCGGATTTACGAGAGAAATGGCGGCCGTTCCGAAATACGAGATTTCCGGTTTACGAGCGCCTCGTTGTAACGGATCTCGCTCGTAATCGGGGACTACCTGTACACACTTTACATTGTAAAATAAGTTTAGGAAATTGAATGTTCCAGGACACCACTTAAGAAAATATAACGTTTAATAGGAGAAGTTTGAAGTGACAAACAGAAGTAACGAATTTCCATCTGGTGTCTCACGGCTTCCTCCAGAAGACAACACAGAGGTTGTTCAATTCTGGTGATTTTCTTCTGTTGACTGTAAAAGAAAAATGTGGTTAATTTAGTCCAGAAACTTTTTTTTTTTCAATGTTTTATAGACATAAATGTGTCAAGCTAGCTTCGATTTTTTTCGCCCTAGTACTTTGTAACACAAATCATGAAATACCTAAAAAAACACACCACTGATATTATCCAAATTAACACAGTGTTATCACAAGATATTCATTTACTGACTAAAACCTGTTGGAGTTATTTGAATTAATATTCAATGTTTTATGGACATAAATGTGTCAAGCTAGCTTCGATTTTTTTCGCCTTAGTACTTTGTAACACAAATAATGAAATACCTAAAAAAAAACACACCACTGATATTATCCAAATTAACACAGTATAATCACAAGATGTTCAAGTACTGACTATATCCTGTTGGAGTTATTTGAATTAATATTCAATGTTTTATAGACATAAATGTGTCAAGCTAGCTTTGATTTTTTTTGCCCTAGTACTTTGTAACACAAATCATGAAATACCTAAAAAATCACGCCACTGATATTACCCAAATTAACACAGTGTAATCACAAGATGTCCATGTACTGACTTTAACCCGTTGGAGTTATTTGAATTAATATTCAATGTTTTATAGACATAAATGTGTCAAGCTAGCTTCGATATTTTTCGCCCTAGTACTTTGTAACACAAATCATGAAATATCTAAAAAAAACCACGCCACTGATATTACCCAAATTAACTTAGTGTAATCACAAGATGTCCATGTACTGACTATAACCCGTTGGAGTTATTTGAATTAATATTCAATGTTTTATAGACATAAATGTGTGGGAGGGGCGGCGCAGAGGTTGAGAAGGTGCGCTTGTGATCGGAAGGTCGCCGGTTCAAGCCCCGGTACCGACAACATCAAAGATGTGGGTGGGATAAGTGAAGCGGTCACACTTGTCTCCACCCTCATCTGCCCCACTCTGGGCAATGGAGGTGTTGCTTCTGTAAGAAACATGAGGGAGATAGTATATTGTGTCCTTAAACACATATAGTGTCACCCAGATGTAACTAAAGGATTTTAACAGGGGTCAGTATTAAGCTGACCTCTTTATCCTTAATTAACTTACTTATTCAGATTGAATAGTAATTTCACGGATTCTTTTCTTTTTCAGTTTACCCAATATTTCTGTGATCTTTATGATGGATAAATAAACAGAGCTATAGAGTGACAATGGACATTGACTTAGTTTGGTATGCCAGGCGACACTACCATTTATTTAAAATAAATCAACTAAAATCAACACCATTACACTTGATTGATATGATTTCACTTTCTTTCAAATTAATACGTCAGCACACTTAAATTTAACACAACAGACTTCAATATTGGATGTTAACATATTTAGTCTGTGGGCTCTTCAGCTTAAAATAGTTTCCAGCTTAGATTGAGAGGCAAAAGAATAGGAGGAAAGATTTAAGAAGAATTGGGAGGTTAAGAGAGGAAGTTTATCTTGCATTTATGAAACCAGATGACACTCTTCCGTACGCGTCCAGCTAAGATATCATCACACCTCCAGCAAGCAAACAGCGGCTCCTTTACCTTAAGACGTCCGCCTTGGTTCTGGTAAAGAGCTGTGATCAGCTTTGGACTGACGAGTCGTCGGTCCCGCAAGTCCAAGCTGGACTCCAGACGTGTTTACCTTGTCGGTGTCGGTGATACTCGCTTTCGTCGGCAGAAGCCGTGGCAATCGTGGTTTTTTGGCTCAAGATAAATTATTCCAGGAAGGAATAACAAAGTTTTGAGCTTACGCTCATTCGAAGTGGACTCATAACAGCAAGTTATCAGTCCCAGCTGGATGACGAAGGTCGTTAGCTCTTGACCAAGCGTACCCCAGCCCTTTGGGAAGGTTCACATCTCTTTTGAAGCTCCCAGCAAACTCTGAAGTGTTTAGCAAAAACTTAGAACTTAAAAAGATCATGAGATGAGAGATGAGACTTGTGTCTTTTTCATTGGTCCGTGGACCAGTCGAGCAATTCACTTGCCGTTATCACGACCCAAGGTTACAGCCAGAGCAGAGGGAGATTTGTTTAGGAAAAGACAGAGCAGCTGGAGCCCTTTCATGAAAAACAACAGATTAACTGTCTTCTGACTTTCTAAACAAAACCGTCCGGTCTCTGTGACCCGAGACTTCACCTTTAACACAGCAGTGAACACAGTAATACTCTTACAGAATAACACAGCTTAAAAGCACACATCATGAAAATGACAAAAGTTATTCTTTTGATCACATCAGCCTAAAATCAAAGATAGAAATAGTCTCTTTTAGTGACTATGTTCTCAGATTACAGCTAATGGAATGATTTTGTGGTAAATGTCTTGCTTTACTGAGAGGTCAGTAAAGGTCATCACTGGAACAGTTCAAAAGTACACAGGTGTCTTAAAGTGGACATGGTCATGCCCACTACATCTCCTAGGGTGCTAACAGGAGGAGCAGTCTGGGAGTGAAGACTTTAGTTTCTGAGAGCTGCATAAAAACACACAAGGTCAAAATAATTAGACCAAGAATGTAAACATGTAGCTGAATGTACTAGATTGACTCACACTGACATCCTCACTCCACTCCTCAAAGTAAAGTGTAGCCAATTCCATCCTATTTTTATTTAATATTTAATTACCATCTTAGCTAAATCCCCATTAACAACAGGAACGTGGGGTTACTGAACCAGCAATCTTAAAACTGTCATCTGAACAATCCTAGCTTCACCCTACGGTGAGGTTTTTCAGCTTTCTTCATGGACCTGACACAGAGCCCTGACAACAACTTCACAGCTGTCTCCTGAGTTTTGCATGAAACTGAGAAGAGCAGCATGTTTGTAGAAGGATCACAAAATATGAGCCGTTTTATTTAAGTGTGGAAAAGCTGTTTTTATAACGTGAGTACACAAAAAAAAGATCGTGTTGCTAATAGGCTAACGTTAGCCGCTAACAGGTAGCAACAACACAACGCGATCAAACTAACGTTACTTACCCTCGTAGTTGTGCAGGAAACTTGAGATATGCAATTTAAATCCCTTGTTACGTTTGCTTGTCGGAGCAGGGGACCAGACATCAACGATACGATGAACATAGCTGATACTTGTCTTGGGCAGCTCTTGTAAACATTCAGACAGCACCATTTTCACTGAGACCGGGGCTAGACAGGAAGCTGGAAATCACCTTTCCGGTCAATGCGCAAGTGATTTACGACACTTGTGCACAGAGCCTATAAGGTTCCTCCAATAGAACATTTAGTAGCAACTGTGAAGCATCAGAGATCCGTCCCCCCAAAGCCCGAGACAGATGAAAGGGCGATCAAAGCCCAAGACCCCAGGAAGGACCCCGAGCCCAGAGTCCCCAGGACCACCCGAACAGGACGAGCCACTCGTCCACTCCCCAGATCCGACCAAGGGGAAGAACCGGACGAACCCCACCAGCGACCACACACAATGACCCCCCGGGGTCAACAGCGACAAATACACAGGCCCCCGCCGGAGCCCGCTGCACCGACGTAGCCCCAGGGCCGGTCACCGAGGCTCGGGCACCGGGGACGCCCATCCCTCAGGCCCAGACCCGACAGGACCAGAGGACCCGAGCCCCACCAGGCAGCCACCAGGCCGAGCCGACAAACGCCCAAGCGCCCAGCCCCAGATAGTGAGGGCCCCAAGCACGCCCGCAGGCAGAGGAACACCCACCAGGGGGCCACGTGGCAGGAGCGCAACACTAGGTAGCCTCAGAAGTATCAGAGAGGGGGCAGTCCAAGTCCCAGCCTGACACTTAAACATTCAGATATATGCATATATCTGAACATGTTCATGAATTTCTCTGATTATCTGTAACTCCTGTGTCAAAATAAATCTTTTTAACTAAGGTGACGTCTCGGCTGTTTGAAACAAGCACCCAGTTCTCGTCACTATCCAAACAGTAGAAGCATTCTCTAAGCATCAGGATTAAAGTTCCCCTGACATCATCTTTTAACTTTCCATAAAATGGCACAACATATATATA
>JBBPBX010016176.1:6397-26993 GCA_038048925.1 Garcialebias charrua | reverse complement strand
ATAAAACTTTTGGGTGTTGTTATTTATAAGAAGCTGACATAAAAATCTCATGGAAATTACTTAAAGAATAAAAATAACAAAATCAATTGCATTACTGTATAAAGTAAAATAGTTTTTGAATGACAAAGTTTTGAATACATTGTATAATGTAATGATTGTTCCATATTTAATCTGTTGTATTGAAGTTTGGGGAAAAGCATACAAAACAATTACAAACCCTGTTTTTATTTTATAAAAAAGAGCTTTAAGAATTATTAGTAGGAAGTGCTATGGTCACCCAACAAATATTTCATCAGTTTAAATTATTAAAATTTTATGATTTGGTTGAACATAGTATTTTACAAGTCATGTATAAAACTAAAAAAAAAAATACCCCCCAAATATTCAATTAAGGGAATGTAAATGTTTGTAAAATCTTCATTTAGAACTAGTGTGAAGGAGCTGAGTTGTAAATCAGGAAACAGGATTGTGTTGACTTGATATCACCATAAACATTTCTAAAACTATTTATATGTTTTAAAAGATGATTAAATCAAAGTTGTTGGGAAGGTGTGGTGCAGGTGAAATGAAGGTTGATGTTTGTTTGTAGTTATTTTGTATTTTTTAAACAAGGGGCAGATATTATAAGACTATTTTCGTCTTTCTGCACATTTTCAGTGTTTTTTCTTCTTCTGATGAATTTGTTTTATTTTGAATTTAAAAAAACATGCAGAGCTGGGGCTGTTTGTTTACATCGTAGTTTCAGGGACACGTTGGCTCAAACTTTATTGTTCTTCATCTTCTGACTCTCATCATATTATATCGAGTGGAAACTCTTCACATTAAACAAGTTAGATGTTCCCACCGCTAGTTAGAACGACTCTGTCACGTTTTGAAAAATAAAGAAACCGAGTAAGACTCGCTGCAGATGAGACCTGCAGTTTAACAAAACCGAACTACGTCCACACCGACAAATTAGTCTTTCCTCTCATCAGTGATGTCGTCTGCTTTCTCTTCGCTTGTGAAACTTTGTTCAGTCACATTCTGACGGTCATGAGCACTCGTTTGACTCGTTTTGAAGCGAAAACTTAACGCGCTTTGGAGACTAGCTTAGCTTTTAGCCTGCTACCGCTAACGCCTGCTGCTGGACTGAGCGCTGCGTAACAACGACGTCACCACGCACGTTTTGTGTCACAGCTTTTTCTGTCCGGGCGGGTTGTAGAAGCAGCCGCTTCAACCCGAACAGAAACAGAAAAACGTCAATGAAACGTTGTAAAATCCTATCGAAATATCGAAAATATGCTTAAACTTCATATCATCGTTATTGAATAAAAGTATATCGCGATATTTATCGTTATTGAATTATCGTCCAGCACTAATTACACTGCATATTTTTCAACCCGCCTGACAAAGATTGACTAGAAAACTAAATAAAACTATAATTTTAACAAGCTTCCTAATATCACATCAGAGCTGTCGCTTCACATTTTTGCTTCTGCTCAAAAAAATCTGCCCCTAAAAGTTCAAAGTCATGGGTAATTTTATTATAAAACACAAACTATAATGAAACATTTTGCACTAGGCATACGTTCCTGTGCTGTTGTGAACAATGTGATGTGTGAATCACTGCTGGAGTTATTGGAACTTTCACTGAACTGATTAAACAGACGATCTCAGTTCATGAAGCTGTGTGTCGTGCAGTCAGAGTATGTGAAGCAAAAATGTTTTAAATGTTTGTAAAATACACCAGAATGCAGGAAATGGCATCTACTTTATTCACAATTCTGAGGACCTCCTTCTTAAAGGTCTTCTACAATAAACGTACAATGAGGTCATTAGTGAATTCTGATTAACTAATAATTGACATTAATATGTGACTGAGAAGGACAAACCTGATTGGCCAGGCCGTGCAGAGGACCAGCCAGACCGTTCATGGCAGCACTGAAGGACAGGTAGGGGTCGGACAGGGCACTCCCCACCAGGTGACTGGTGTGGGCACTGACGTTGCCTCCTTCATGATCACTACAATATTATTGAAGAGAAACAAAACTCTTTAGACAATAATCACCAATCAAACACAGTAGATTATAGTTTTTTTTAGTCTAAATCACTGCAACAAGTCCAAAACGTCCAGTTCTTTGGTGCTTACATTAATAAGTACAAAGTCGTGCTGGACACTGAAGAAATGTTTCGTTGTAAACTCTGTGAACATTATTGTGCTTTTGATGAACCGATATTTGACCAAGTTCAATGTGACAGAAATGAACAATCATTATGTTGGTTCTGCTGTGTTACTTTCACTGTGAGCATCGTACAGTACTTGACTCAAAGCATTATGGGAAAGAAAGGGTAAGGAGACACAGATTTAAGAAAATAAATCATTATTTAGAATGAGTCACACCAAAGAATACACAGCTCCCACAATGCACTAGTGGAGATCTTTTTCCCTCTTGCCAATCAACTCCCATTATCTATGTAGATATATTAGTCAAAGTTATTTTCACTTGGTATGTTCGTGTCTTCAGTATTGTTTGTTCTTGTTTTACAAAAGCTTTAAAATACTGTAATAGTTTTAGTACTACACCATATTTTATAATTATGTAGTGATACACCTAGCCTCTGATATTTCTGTCTTGACCTTCAAGTACACCTCTCTACACCTCTCTGAATCACTCAGTGTTACACTTGCTTGAACCTCAAGGAGACAGATGGACACTTATATATTTTAACAATTATTATGAATTAATGGACACTAATTAATCAGATTGAACTTTCTCTTTAATGTGTGTTAATTCAGAATTGATCTACAGTATATTTTTGTCATTTTTAATGATGATCTGTTACTTTCATGAGCTTTGACCTTCTGCTGGTTTTATTTCTGCAAAAGCAAGCAAGACTCTCGCTAAGACACAGTTCAGGGTAAACTGTTAGCTGTTCAGCTTCCTTCTCTGTTTTGTCTGTGAAAGTAGACATAACATTAGCTGTGTTCACAGGCAGGCCATCTGGCTGTTTATGTAAACAGTTTTCCTGTTGTCCGTCAAGAGACTTCCTGCCTATGGGATCATACTTCCATCTTTTATTTTGTTATAACCAGCCAATAGTTATTCAGGAGGTGGTTCAGATCCCGCCTCCCTATAAATGGGCACTTCCTGGATTTTGTTTTAGAGTTTTGGAGGAGAACGAACGGTCAACCTGCTCTCCTCTCTGAAAAGCTGATAGACGGCCCGGTCATCGTGCCAACTCGACCCACGTCTCAGCTGAGAGTCACGGCAAAGCCTTGCTGTGCCTCAACACTCATTTCTGGAAGAATTTGTTTTCTAAAGTTTTATTTTGAAAGTTCAACCAGTGCGATTGGAGTCTGTTTCTGCCGGTGAAAGCGTGCTCCCGCTCGTCTGACCCAGTCATACACGCTCGAAGTCATCTGGACGCTCACTGGACCACACAGTCCGTTAGTGTCCACAAACTTCTCAGTCCTCACCTCGCAAGACGTCTCGTCACCAGGTAAAGAGGCTTTGCTTGTATGCTGCACGTGTTGGAGGCTCAGCCTGATCCGTATGGGAAAGCTTGCCACCCTGGTTGGTTCAAAGTAAACAACTTTAGCTTAACTTAACTCCAGAACTCTTTCCTCCTATTTCTTATTTTTCATAAGCTATTAATATGTTTGTTTTCATCATGGTAAACTTTAAGTAATGTGCCAACAGAAAGGTCCAACTGTCTGTTTGTTTTAATTTGAATTCTTGTCAACGTAGTTATTAAATCAGAGCTAATATCGATACAAATGTTTTAATGTAATTCTTGTGATAGTTTCAATAAAAGGTCTATATTTTTGGTAGACCAATATAAATTGAAGTCTAAGCGTGAAATTACATTTCTTGTCTAATCACAGTAAAAACAACTTAGTATCGGAAAAAGGAAGAACTCGCTCTTTGGTGGCAGTTTGTGCAAGATTAAAGTCTGCTAAACTGCGCATCTACAATAATAGTAAATCAGTAAGTGTTTAAATACCTTACTCTACATTTATTACTATTATTAATCTATTACAATTGGTGGCTCGTCCGAGTTCCTGGAACGTTTATTAAGTTGTTTTGTGTAGCTTGTTGTTACGGTGTTTGTTGGCATTAGTTTACATCCTGGTTTTGGGCTTGTAAGAATAGTTTTGGCTGGTGAGTGTCCGGGAGTTGCTAAAAGTGGCATTGTCTGGATTATTTTCCCGTTAGAATTATTTGTTCATTCACATTTGAACGTATGCTTGGAGCGGGTGCGTGATAAATGTTTTGTCTGTGCTTGTGAGACGTTTCATTACGTGTCACGAGGCTGCATGCATCTTTCATTGTTGTGACCGCCGAGTCACGATCCTGTTTCATTCTATTACATCTGCGGTTTGCTGTTGAAGGTCTGTTCACACATTTGCTGCTCCATTTTACCTAATCTGTTACAACGTGTTTGCCGAGGTTCGGGAAAAATCCGCTTCGCTTTGGACCGAGTTCCGGTTCCGTTTGACGTAAAGTCCGCTGTTGTACACAGTTAGAGTGCTGCCTCCCCTGGGGGCGTGAGAGCTAGCGTGGTTGTGTTTTGAGCTCATTGACAGTATTTTCTGCGGTGTATAAATACGTTTATTTTGTGAAGGAAGAGTCTAGAACTTTGAGCCGAGCTAATGCTAAGCGGTACCGACAAGATGGCTGCTTAAAACGCTGTGATTGGTCCATTGTGTGTCGCGTTCAAGAACGTTGGTTTCTGTAGACTCTGGTTGTCAGATTCATTTTTGCACACATTTCTGACGGTTTATCTGTGTTGTTTGAGTTCTATGCACGTGATATCGTCGAAGACTGGCTTAACCGCGGTGTTTTGCGATATTTATGACTGTTTTAGAACGTTAAAAAGTCCGTTCCACGCTTTTGTTCGACCGACCGCAGGTCCGTGAACACACCGCTCGAACGGCACGTCACTAGTGGGTGGCGTTAGGTTTGGAAGACACAATTTCCCATGAACACTTGGGTTTTAGAACTACAGTTCTGTCTTCGCTGTGATTGGTCGATTACGCTGTATGTGTTGACGCATGCGCAGTGGGTGAAGCCCCGCTCCTCGTCAAATTTCACTTGCTACTTGTCTCAGACGAGTTTCCGTGCTTGTTTGTCCATTACTGTCTTTGAAAAGACTGTTTAATCGCGGTGTTTTTGAGATTTTAGTGGGTGGACAGAGCCGGTTGCTCTGAAAAACTGCCGATCGCCATGTGACCAGGTCACGTGACACCGATTTTGCCGGTTTTATGAGGACCGACCTTATTTCTTTTGAACGCAGTTTAAATGGGTTTCACAGTTCAACCGATTTTGCTCACATGATTTCGTTTTTGTGAGCCTGGGGCTCTGAAGCTGTACCACGTAACGCTTTGGGTCTGTCTGCTTGATGCTTTTCATCCGTGTTAGATGTCTGTGGGCTAAAAAACTGCAGCTTCGCTCGCTGGTGATAACAGCGCCTCTATAGCGGTCAGATAGAGAAATTACAGTCGCTGTGATAAACTCACTTCCAGCGCTGTGCCCCCTGCTGGTTACATTAGAAGACGCAGTCTTCCTGTAATGTGTACATGTTGAATGTTCCTGTTTTAAACGGGTAACATTTTGAGAATATTGTGCTCACAGCACACTTTAATTTGATTTTCACATATAATCAAATGTTGATGGCAGGACAGTTACACAGATTTGATACAGACATGTCTGTTGTTGATAAAATTTGACACTTTTATCATTGATTCTGTGCAAAACAAACTGTTTTTATTTTTATTTTAAACTGCAAGTTTAAAATATCACACATGAGGCTTCTTTTGTCTTGATTTTCACAATCACACAATAACAGCCAATTTTGTTTGACCTTGTCACAGGTCGACAAATTAATGGGAATCACTGATTTTTATTTAATTTCACATCTTGGCATCACATGGTGAGACTATCCACTGTGATATAAGTCCGACTGTCCTTGATTTTTCACAGAAAATCAGTAGGAAGATGGACGTTCTAACAGGTGCATCCTTTGATAGGCACTTAGCTGCAAAGAACGTCCTTCAGGAACCAGGTGAACATCCCCTGGTGTTTTATGACAGGCTCCTCTCTGTTTACACAGGGAATAAAGCTGTACCTGGACTAGAGGAAGATGTGGAGTTTAAAAGACGGTTCACGTTGAATTTGATACCGTTCATAATGAAATGTGTTCGCTTCAATGTTAATTGCGAAGAGTGTACCATGGCAGACATTAAACAATGTGCTGTGGAATTTTTTGACATACTCGAACGACGGAAAACACCCTTAGTGGTGTGCCCGGGTCAAAAGGTCACATCCCACTCGCAGGAAGTAGAAGGGGTTCCCTCTCCTTCAAAGTGCGAAAGGACTAAGGTCCATCATGATAACAAACAACAGGTCAGTTCCAACTGGACCAGTGACTCGGGTCGGTCCACAGGTGGTTCTTCTGCCCCTCAGGTTAAAAACCTTGAGATGAGCAGTGAACCACACAGGGTAGGTGTTCGCTCTCTAGATGAACACAGATGGTTCGGATCGAACCAACAGAGTTCTCTCATGGATCTCACAATGGGTGAGATTCGAAGGCGGTTGCATGGACGCTGTGAACCATTGAAAAATGGTCTGTCCCGACATGTACCCACGAGAGGCGGCCCTACTGCCCCTGCCCCTCGAACTGCACAGTTCGAGACGTGCAAAGAGTCACACAAGCTCCAGATTATGGGAGCGGCGCCTCCGCGCGAGAACGTGACTGAGGTTGTGAGTTGTTTGTCAAATGATTTGAATGTTACAGTGGTTGACCAAGCTGACACATCGTATGACGTTGTCCTTGAGGATAACACAAACGACGTTGTTCATCCTAATGAGGCGACGCGCAGCACTGCCTTTTGCAGCAACTCAGTGCACACAGTTGACAACAACAACGTCAACATTGACATAAATGCTGACAGCAATCAAATTGCTGATGATCAGCGTCCTGAAAGTCCACATCCTGAAGGTCATGAGGCAGACAGCCATCATGATGCTGACAGCAACGACGATTACACAGACAGAGTCACACGTACACAGACACGTGTGGAAAAACCTGAACGGTTTCTGTGTCACTTTGTAAGAAGGGGTAAAGCTAAGAGAGCTTACCTCCCACTCACATTGGAAGGGGTCCTAGAGCAAGAAGCGCTCCTGGTTAGCGGCTCAGACGTGTCTACCATGTCAGCCGAACTGTTTGAGGAGCTAAGGACCGCCGCTAACGATGTTGGCAGGCAAATACCCTTTGTGAAATACACTTATGGTGAGCAACAAGGCCTTGCAAAGACGAGAACAACCCTAATAGCCATGGTTCACATGCAGATTGGCGAAATGACACTATACCACCCGGTATATGTGTCTGAACTTGACTCACTCCAGGCTCCATTTGTGGTTGGCCAAGATTTTATAAATCGCTTTGAAGCGATTATAAATTATGGCAATCAGACAATGTGGGCCACAGTGAGCAGTCCACTGCCATTCAAGGTGCCTCCCCAAGGTCAGGACACTGACTGTCTAACAACAGGTACCGCTAAGGTCACATTGGATTCCCCAACCGAGACCACAAGCCCGGTAAGTGAACCTTCATATACAGGTGAGACAGAGGAGACTCAACAGTTGGACCAGACTCTGGCCCATCACGAGGACCTCCTCTGCGAGCTGACACCTTCAGCACTCCCGGACCACTTCCTGCCACAGGTAGATGAAGGTGTGGAGATCCAAGAGTCCCACACCGATGACGCTGTACTGTCCTGTGGGACAGGTAATTCGGCATACAGCCAAGCTTTCAGTGAAGTCTTGGTTCAAGGACATCTGAGCCCACAAGGTGACAGTCTACTACACGCTGACAGTCACTTGGACTTCATTGTTACAGATTTTGAGGACCCCTCCTCAAACAAAAGGGGGGCTGACTCACACTTCCTACCACAGGTAGAGGATGGTGTAAAGATCCAAGGATCACACACCGTGGACGCTGTACTGTCCCGTGGGACAGGTAATTCGGCATACAGCCTAGATTCCAGTGACGTTTTGGTTCAAGGACATCTGAGTCCAAAAAGTGACAGTCTACAACACTCTGACAGTCACTTGGGCTCCATTGTTACAGATTTTGAGGACCCCTCCTTAAACAAAAGGGGGGCAGACTCACACTTCCTACCACGGGTAAACGACGGTGTAGAGATCCTAGGGTCACACACCGAGAACGCTGTACTGTCCTCTGGGACAGGTAATTCAGTTATCAGCCAAGCGTTCAATGAAACCTTGGTTCAAGAGCATTTGAATTTAGAACTACTCAGAGATGACATAGTTCTTACAGGCTCAAAGAGCACCTCTTCATTCATGAAGTGGAATGACATACATCACAACGACAGAGACACGCCTGCGACGGCGCCGACAGTTGTGACACACCTGCATTACGCAGAAAGAGGTAAACGTACAGAGGTACGTTGGCCGAAACCTATAAGGTTCCTGCACAAGGTGCCCAATAAACTGCGCGAACGGCTTAAACTAAACAATGGCATCCTAACTCGTGCCCATGGACGGACGTCCACACCCGTGCGCGTGGTCCCTCATGACCACAGGGGGGTGATGTTAGGTCATGCCCATGTCAAGGACAAAGATTTCAATAACCCCACAAACGACAAAGATCTCGCAAACTCACAGACTTCATGGGAAAAGAAGGTCGTCCAAGCACAGGATAGTAAATAAGCTTAAACAGTTTAAACTATTCTAGTTGCGAAAAGAAACCGTTCCAACTAGAACTTGGAAACGCTAAGCATAAAACCCACAACAAAAACTGACCTTAACAACCGTTTAAATCTGTAGGATTTAATTGACATCGGTTATAAAGCTAAGAACTGTTTTTCTTGTGTGTGACGTTGGAATCTGACGACCAGAGTGAGTTTGACGTAGTGAAACGTTGTTTTTAGTTGCTTAATTGCTACTTTTGTGTTATTGAAGTTGTTGTTTTCTGAACACTCCCAGCCAATAGAGGTTTTGATTGTTGATTAGTTGAAGACTTAAATGGATTTTAACTATGCCAACATGCTGTTCATTTTGTTAAAGATCTCAATCTTTGATGAGTCATAGTAGATTAATACTACTTAAGGTACTATAATCTACACTGATCTCCCAATCATTTAGGTAGAACCGATGCGATCGTTTCTATTCTAGATCTATTCATTTTGATGAGTCTCGCCATAGACTTCAAAATTTTTAGGGATTACCAAATCTTGCGTCGTTCGTCTAAGAGACAACAGACATTTAGACCAAACTAGTTTTCATTTTTGTATTTTAGTTTAACCTAAACTAAATAATGAATGGAGGAATAGTTTGAAAGAAGAGGCCTTCGTTACAGAAGCCCTCCACATTTCTATAGGTATAGATCCCTATTTCTGATTTCTACAGCATTGATCCACCCCTTAATTGGTAATTTTAGCTGATCTAATCCATGATAGCTTACATACCAGGTGCATATAGGTAGGCCTAATGTAGAATCCCAATCATAAGCCCACCTAAAACCACATAATTGCATGACACATTGAACCAGGGTGGCACCGACTGGAAGCCATCCAGCCTGCAACCTTCGATGTGGGGACCTGCTGATCCAACGTTGGTCTTCAACCTTCATCCAAGGCCCGCCTCCTCTGCTTCAATCGAGGGATCCCCTCTACATGCTGATTAAAAACCATTCTTGCTGATGAAATCAATAACCCCCATCGTTGTGGATTTACCGTTGTGGATTATAAGACTTTGTTTCCAAGGGATCACAGACTCAGTTTTCCATGGGTTAACAGACTATGTTTCCAAAGGATTAAAAGCTTGCCGCAAAGGGATTACCTACGAACAGTATGGAATTTCCAAAAACATTATGGGAGTATAATTTTGAACTTTTTGATTTTTCTTTTTCCATTTGCTGGATTACATAGAGGTCAGAGACATTCGGTGGTATCCTTTCGTGTTGGAACTCATCTCCAAGGACAGGCGATGACTTCCAAAAAGGGGGACTGTAGTGATACACCTAGCCTCTGATATTTCTGTCTTGACCTTCAAGTACACCTCTCTACACCTCTCTGAATCACTCAGTGTTACACTTGCTTGAACCTCAAGGAGACAGATGGACACTTATATATTTTAACAATTATTATGAATTAATGGACACTAATTAATCAGATTGAACTTTCTCTTTAATGTGTGTTAATTCAGAATTGATCTACAGTATATTTTTGTCATTTTTAATGATGATCTGTTACTTTCATGAGCTTTGACCTTCTGCTGGTTTTATTTCTGCAAAAGCAAGCAAGACTCTCGCTAAGACACAGTTCAGGGTAAACTGTTAGCTGTTCAGCTTCCTTCTCTGTTTTGTCTGTGAAAGTAGACATAACATTAGCTGTGTTCACAGGCAGGCCATCTGGCTGTTTATGTAAACAGTTTTCCTGTTGTCCGTCAAGAGACTTCCTGCCTATGGGATCATACTTCCATCTTTTATTTTGTTATAACCAGCCAATAGTTATTCAGGAGGTGGTTCAGATCCCGCCTCCCTATAAATGGGCACTTCCTGGATTTTGTTTTAGAGTTTTGGAGGAGAACGAACGGTCAACCTGCTCTCCTCTCTGAAAAGCTGATAGACGGCCCGGTCATCGTGCCAACTCGACCCACGTCTCAGCTGAGAGTCACGGCAAAGCCTTGCTGTGCCTCAACACTCATTTCTGGAAGAATTTGTTTTCTAAAGTTTTATTTTGAAAGTTCAACCAGTGCGATTGGAGTCTGTTTCTGCCGGTGAAAGCGTGCTCCCGCTCGTCTGACCCAGTCATACACGCTCGAAGTCATCTGGACGCTCACTGGACCACACAGTCCGTTAGTGTCCACAAACTTCTCAGTCCTCACCTCGCAAGACGTCTCGTCACCAGGTAAAGAGGCTTTGCTTGTATGCTGCACGTGTTGGAGGCTCAGCCTGATCCGTATGGGAAAGCTTGCCACCCTGGTTGGTTCAAAGTAAACAACTTTAGCTTAACTTAACTCCAGAACTCTTTCCTCCTATTTCTTATTTTTCATAAGCTATTAATATGTTTGTTTTCATCATGGTAAACTTTAAGTAATGTGCCAACAGAAAGGTCCAACTGTCTGTTTGTTTTAATTTGAATTCTTGTCAACGTAGTTATTAAATCAGAGCTAATATCGATACAAATGTTTTAATGTAATTCTTGTGATAGTTTCAATAAAAGGTCTATATTTTTGGTAGACCAATATAAATTGAAGTCTAAGCGTGAAATTACATTTCTTGTCTAATCACAGTAAAAACAACTTAGTATCGGAAAAAGGAAGAACTCGCTCTTTGGTGGCAGTTTGTGCAAGATTAAAGTCTGCTAAACTGCGCATCTACAATAATAGTAAATCAGTAAGTGTTTAAATACCTTACTCTACATTTATTACTATTATTAATCTATTACAATTATTTAAACCGGCTGTGATCGCTTTAGCAATAGTGTACAGTGTTGTAAAACTGAGGATGCTGTATTTTATCATCGTTCTACTTAAAATATTACCCATTAGTTTTAAAAAAATCTTTGTTTAACCATATATAAAAATCCATCAATCTGCATTTCTCTAAACACTTATATTTGTTTAAAAAAGCATGTTTCAACTTTAAAATCAACGTGACTCGAGACAAAAACAGTTTCCAAAGTTAAAATTGGTTTGTGCAGCGTGCAGGTGTGTTGTGAGCTGCACCTGTGGATGGTGAGGTAGAGTCTCATCAGCTCCGTGAACTGGGGCTCGCTGTAGCCCAGCATGTTGGTGAAGTTGTGGGACCAGTCCAGGCTGGAGTCGATGGCTCCGATGCTGCTGCCCTCACGGTACAGGTTGCGGTAAATCTTAGCAGCAATGCACGGCAACTTGGCAATCAGGTCCATAGAGTCTTCATAGATGAACTAAAACAGACAATGTAAAGCGATGACACATCTGAGTAAAAGTCTAAAGCTACACCAGCTGCTCTGCTCTCCACACAGAAAACACATTATTCATTTCAGAACTACTACTTCAGTTATCTAACTGAACACCATTTCATCCATTTGTTTAGTTCTACCCAACAAGAAGCTGCAGTTTAATAGAACATGACAGTAATCTCACCTCCCAGTACTTGGACTTGTGGACTCCCTCGGAGTAGGCCCGAGCGAAGCTGCTCTCGCTGTTCAGAGCTGTGATGGCAGCGCTGAACTGAGACATGGGGTGCAGGTTTGTGGGGAAATTATCCAACATGGTGACAACGTGAGAGGGGAGTGCTGCTCTCTTCGCCCACTCTTTGGACACCCAGTTTACCTGGGGAGAGGAAACGTGTATACAGTGCATCAAAGTTCAATAATCCAGGTAGAAAAATCCAACAAAGTCAAGTCAGGTCCTCTGGACAGTTTGTTTTTGTTGAAACGTTTCGTCTTTATCTAAAAGACTGTCAGTCTGAGGAGCTGCAACAAACTCAGTCTTATAAAGAGCACCTTCACAAAGTGGGTCAACCTCAGATGTTTCTGTAGTCCGCCCTCTCCCCTGCTGACTCATCTGAGGCAGCCATGCCAAGGTGGTTCAAAACATTAAAGTTCATCAATAATAATAATAATGAATTCAATTTATAACGCACTTTTCATTAGTGAAAATCTCAAAGCGCTACACACATTGAATGCTACACACATTCATACACCGGTAGCGGCAGACTACCACGCAAGGTGCTTTCCAGTCCTACCGGACTTCAATAATCATCAATAATCCGTACACACAAGTGTTTTTTTAATGTACCGTATACAATGTAAGGGAGGGACAAAGTTCTTGGTTTGCAGCTGTTCCAAGTCAAGTATTGAGCTGCTGACTTGACAGTTTGCCTAAAATGAAAAAAGGATGCACATTTTCACCTCTGAGTCGACGTAGATGTGTTGAGGAGCAAAGGGTAAAAAAAGGTAAAAGGTTTTCTTCTGTCAGTGAAATGCCACAATCAGCTAAAAGGAGGAAGTTACCTTTATAACACTTTGAGAAGACCGCAACAAAATCTCTGTAGACTGCACCGTGTGTTCCAGTGTTTGGATCACGGTCTAAAAACAGCATCTCACTAGACTGAGACTATTGTTGACCACTTGGAAACACAAATTGCAGAAAAACTGCAAGAAAAACGCAATTTTTTTCTTCACAGTCTTACTAAACTCAACATTTGTGACTAAGTGACAATCGAGCTGCGTGGCTGTATTTTGAGCAGAGTTTCTGAAAATCACAACTTATTTTTGTGAGTAACATGCATTAGTTGTGTAAATTATTCTGTTGCCCACGTCTGCCCACACTGGCTTGTTTAGTGCAACCCTTGGCAGTGGCCCCATTTATAATTTAATATTTCTTGACAACTTTTTAAGTAGAAAAAGGCTGATGTAGATCAGTTTTCCAATATTATACTTATACTGTACTTATTATTAGCATATTGATTACACCTCAGATGTTTTGTGTCAGAGGGCACCTGTCCTGTTGTCCCATGACAACTCTGACTACTTGAAGAGAAAAAGTGCTGCACAAATTTTCAGACCATGTTCAAAACTTTAGTGACAGGACTGTGTGCCTCCGCGACTCACGCCAGGAAGTTAAGAACCTGGTGAAAGTTGCAAGACTTTCAGTAGACTGCTGTTGACCAACTAGCTGCAGCCGAGTGAGACTCCAGCTTAAGAGAGAGGGTTAGGCTGTGGGAGGATACATCACCTTTTAAACATCAAGTTCTTCTACTGTACTTTTACAAATAACCATCACATCAACTAAAACACCACGTTATGGTGCTCACTGAATGTACACTCTCACTGGGCTGCAACTGTTGGGGAGACCGTGTCAGAAAATTAGCAAATTTTCACATACACACAAAAAAAAACTCAATAACACTCTTGCATAGTTTGAGCCATATTTTGCTGGAAGTTTGCACACAAACTGATAAAACTACAGATCAGGGATTGCAGACACCAAGCTGAGGAGATCCAGATGCGCTCAATGACTAATTTGGTGTTTTTTTAAGTTGCACAATTATTTTAAGATGTTAAAATCGCCTACAACACAAGAGGTCCTGTGACCCACGCAGGGAAACTGAGAACACAAATGTTGAGACATTTTGGAAACTACCGTATTTGTCGGTATATAATATGCAGGTTTTTTTGCTCATTTGAATATCCTGCGTGTTAAACACCGAAGCGTGTTATTTATGGATTTTTCCCCATATTTTTAGACCCATTTTTCGCTCTGATTCGCCGTTTTTCGTTTTGGCCAAAAAATGGTGCAGTACCACTTTTGTCCGCTAGGGAGACACTTCCAGACCGTTTCTAGCTCATGTGTCTGAAAAAAGCCTCCTCTGGTCGGACTGACTCTGTCGCTGCCCGCCCCCTGCTCTGGATGTAGCTGCATTTAGCTGTGAGGTTCGCTGTTTTTGTTAGCAAGATACCGTAACTCATAAACCACACCGCGGATTTTTAAATCCAGCTGATTTGAACATTTCGTTAGTTTGGTTAAGCTCAGGAGCCCGTGTGCTATAAAGTCAGCTAAGAAATATTTTTTAAGCGTTTATTTAGCTAAATTTAAAGAAAGAAAGCGCCCCACCCGCCTGCATAAAAATCGGCGAACTACTTTTTAAAATCCAGCTGATTTGAACATTTCGTTAGTTTGGTTAAGCTCAGGAGCCCGTGTGCTATAATGTCAGCTAAGAAATATATTTTTTCTCGCAAAGAAATAATTGTTTTTACCGTGTTAATCTTGTGAAGTCCTTCGGTGCTCGCTCGCTTCTGTGGCCGCCATTTTAAGCAGGGCAAATGAAGCGCTGACGCGTCACGTAGCGGTGACGCATAATAGATGCGTATTATACAACGAAGCGTATTATGTATGTTTTTTTCTGGTTTATTGGCAATAATTGGTCAAAGCGTATTATACACGGGAGCATATTAAATACCGACGAATACGGTACCTCGTGAATGTTGTTCACCATTTGTCACCATCAATCGCAGCTCAATGAGACGTTCGCACCATATAATAATAATAATAATAATAATAATTGTCTAATCTTGTCATCTGCGTATGTTTCCCATACACAGACGAAATTCGTCTCTGCATTTAACCCAACCACCTACCAGGTGGTGCAGTGAGCAGCCATAGAAGGCGCTCGGGGAGCTGGAGAAATAGGTGTGCACTCATAGACACCCCAAGGTGTGTAGTGGCCGGGACGCGAACCCACGTCCTTCGGGTCCCAAGTCAAACGCCCTAACCACTATACCATCTTGGCTCATATTGGTTCCTTTAAGGCACATATGTCAAACTCAAGGCCTGGGGGCCAAATGTGGCCCTCGCTGACATCTTATCTGGCCCCCAAGATGATATTTTAGAAGTAAAATACTTTTTTCATTTGATTTTTTTCAGTTATCTTTTATTATGATGTCAAAAGTGCAACATAGAAAGTCAAATGAGACCAATCAAACTCTTTTTAAGGAACCTGTAACCAAGAAAAGATGTTGGGTTAATTAATTTAAGTTAATGTAGATTCTGAAACTGGTCCTTAGTTTGAAAAGGGTTTTAATTTTGGCCCCTTTTGTATGCGAGTTTGACACCCCTGCTTTAAGGCATGAAATGGTTAAGTGCTTTTACAGGCATCTTAAACACTGAGCAAACGATAACTGTACAATCACTCTGAAGCTAAAACTGTTTTTAAAACTGCTCGTTTAAAGCTCCACTGACATCATCTTTTAACTTTCCATAAAATGGCACAACATATATATATATATTAAGATTGACCTCTGATCGTTTTTGCTAAAACAATGTGAAATTAATGAAAATTCCTCTCCAAAATAGTTTAAAATTAGCGCCGTTTTGTTACACGGTAAATTCGGGTTTTTCCGGTCACGTGATTGTGACGTCAGACACAGAGCTCTTCTCCAACGGCACATTTAATACAATGGAGAAAGATCCAAACACGTCCGTCGAATTTAGCCATTTAAAACCTTAGATTTGAGCGATTTGGCTCCAGTTCGTGAAGAAGTTATTTTGAGTGATCAAAAATCAAACAGCAAGGTTTCTTTTGTCCGTGCTGACTTTTTTTTTCAGGAGAGGTTTCACATTCAAAAAGCGAACAGCAGATGTCAGCAAAGCCATTGTGATTCCTCTTACAGAGCACTGTAAGAGGAATCACGATGGCTTTGCTGACATCTGCTGTTCGCTTCATGAATAACTTCTTCACGAACTAAAGCCAAATCGCTCAAATCTAAGGTTTTAAATGGCTAAATTGGACGGACGTGTTTGGATCTTTCTCCATTGTATTAAATGTGCGGTTGGAGAAAAGCTCTGTGTCTGACGTCACAATCACGTGACCGGAAAAACCCGAATTTACCGTGTAACAAAACGGCGCTAATTTTAAACTATTTTGGAGAGGAATTTTCATTAATTTCACATTGTTTTAGCAAAAACGATCAGAGGTCAATCTTAATATATATATATATATGTTGTAGGGATGTGCCGATCAGGTTTTTTAAAACCGATACCGATCACCTATGTGTGACGATCACCGATACCGATCACAATTACCGATTGCCTATATGTGAGCCGATCACATAAACCGATCACCGATCACCGATCAAATGGCTTACCTGTAATTTATGAGTGCTGCTTCTGGCTACAAGATCTGAAAACTTTTCAGATCTTGTAGCCAGAAGCAGCACTCATGTTATTTTCAGAACCATAAAATCACCATAATTCAGACAAAAACATATTTTTACTAATTTATTTCAGAGAACAAAGTAAATAAAAGTAATTATCAACTGCATTATCAAAGAAAAATGTTTACCTTACTAACTTTCAATAAAAAAAAAAGGTTTTTTATTGTTTTTAAAAAAAAAACACATCTATTACTTCATATAAAAAACTAAAATACCCCATTTGCTACTTAAAGCTGCACTGTTGGCTGTTTTTACAAATGGCTTTATAAATACGTAAAGTATCATTATTATTATTTTTAAATAATTTCGTGCTTTTTTGAACAACTTCCTGCGGGAACCAGGTGGCGGTAATGCGCTTAATATGAGTTCGCCAACCGCCATTCAACTCTATAGAAGAAGAAGAAGAAGAAGAACCAGGAAATACCGCCTCCGCCATTTTACATTCATTAGTTCCACACTCGGCACTCGGCTTTTGGAGGACTGTTTCTCCCATAAGAGGATGCCTCATACGGATAAATTAACTGGAAACACTCCCTGAACTCTGTGAATGTCTCAGGACTGGAGCAGCAGCCGCGATCGCTCCGCCGAGCGCTCCCACAGCGCCGCGCGAGACCAGCAGCTCATGGTATGAGCTAAGGCTAACATGCTAAACCAGAGCTGCCGCAGACAGCCGGCTTTGTGCGATCAGAGGTTCCTGGAGCTCGCCTCGATGTCGGACTGGAAGCAGAAGATATCGGGGGACACCCAGCTAACTTGGAATAACAAAGCCGACAGCCTTTTTGAAGCCGCAGCTAAACTGGACTGCCCGTAACTGCGCAGCGGAGCGGACTCGGTGGAGCTACTCGGTGGAGCTACATGCTAACAGGTGTTGCTTATGGGGGCGCTGGCAGACGGCTTTTGGTAAGTTATTAAAACGTATTAAAACATTTTAATGACGAATTAGGTTTGTTGTGTTGAAGGACTTCGTTGAAATTCCTCCACGAGGTACTTTTTCGTCGCACGTTTTGCAGTTAGCAAACTTCGCATCACAGGCTCTGTGATCGGTAATTGAAGGCAAAAGCCGATCACATCCGCTTTAATGATTATCGGTGCCGATTGATCGGTTACCGATCGATCGGCACATCCCTAATATATATATATATATATATATATATATATATATATATATATATATATATATATATATATATATATATATATATATACATACACACACAAAACAACCAGAGCTACAAAGTACAAAGAAATGTGAAAGAATCAAAACGAGACATTAAAGAATTAGATTTATTTCAATGATTTTGACTTCATTTCCTTATCGCCTGTCACTGAGAGGTGTCTCTGTCAGAATAACATCACATGAACCATGGGACAATGTTTTAATGAACCTCTCGGAAAATAACCATTGCATGCTCTGAATGGACTTGCACCTCTCTACATCTCAGAACTTTTGAAAGTCCATCAGCCCGGCAGAGCTTTACGATCTGCCAGTCAACACCTGCTGGAGGTGCCTCGCTCAAGGTACAAACAATGGGGAGACCGGTCCTTTTCTGTTGCCGGCCCAAAAGCCTGGAACAGTCTCCCCCTTGAGCTGCGTGCCACCTCTGATCTGACTCTGTTCAAAACCAGACTGAAGACCCACTTGTTCAAAAAAGCTTTC
Organism: Garcialebias charrua; assembly: GCA_038048925.1. NCBI lineage: Eukaryota > Metazoa > Chordata > Actinopteri > Cyprinodontiformes > Rivulidae > Garcialebias > Garcialebias charrua. The sequence continues at coordinate 8,628 of JBBPBX010016176.1, read as the reverse complement.
AGTGTGTAACTTTTATTACTTTTGGTATTTTAGTATGTAGCATTTTTATTTCCATTGCCTTCTTTTATTGCTGTTGTTTCTTATTCTATTTTCATTGATTTATTGTTCCAGTTTATTCATCTTTTTATCCTGTTAAGCACCTTGGTCAATGCAAGGCATTGTAGGAAGGTGCTATACAAATAAAGTTTATTATTATTATTATTATTATTATATTATTATGTACATCTACAGTATAACTAAATCACTTTTGAAGCACTTCAAGGTGGCACTCACAGCCAACTGGTTACAACCCAGTCAATATTAAACATTTAGCTAAAATTTGGTGTGGTAGTAGCTGAGAGTTATTCACTATACATAGTTTGAGTGTGACATGATTAAATATTGCATGTGACACAGGAAGTGCATATCTTTAGTTTCAAGATTCGACTAAAATGACTACAACTCCCTAGCCTGGTTGATACCAGACCCATGTCCTTCACTTCGCTTTGTACTACATTACATTTGAAAATCACATTAAGCTTCTGTTTAAAACTTGCTTCTTCCATCTTCGAAACATCTCTAGACTTCGCCCATCCCTAACTTTTTCCGATGCTGAGAAGCTCGTCCATGCTTTTGTCTCCTCCAGGCTCGACTACTGCAACTCCCTGTTTATTGGAATCCCTGGCAAAAACCTTCAGAAACTTCAATATATTCAAAACAGTGCTGCAAGGATCTTGTTGCGAGTTCGTAAATTTGAACATATTACGCCCATTCTTCATAACCTTCATTGGCTTCCTGTCGCCTACAGAATTCAGTACAAAACTGCTCTCATTACACATCAATGCTTACATGGAACTTCACCAGATTATCTGAAGGATATTCTTATTCCACACTCATCCACCCGGTCGCTGCGGTCACAGAACAGTAATCTCCTTCACATTCCGAGAACCAAATTAAGGACCATGGGAGACCGGGCTTTCAGTGTGGCTGCCCCCCGCCTGTGGAACTCTCTTCCTGACTGTCTGAGGGTCCCACAGTCTGTGGTTGACTTTAAGAGCGGCTTGAAGACCTTTCTTTTCAACCGAGCATACTCTGCCTCCTCATGATTCTACTTTTGATCTTAGTTGATACTGTTATTGATTTTACTTGTTCTATTACTTGTTTTATTGACATTTAATTTCTGTTGCACCGTGTAGCACTTTGAGATTTTCATTAATGAAAAGTGCGTTATAAATTGAATTCATTATTATTATTATTATTATTATTATTACTAGCAGTGAGCAGTGTACAGCAGTGAAGTGAAATGAGAATTGAGCGGAGCTGTGTAGGAATGGCGAGGGCCAGGCTAACAACTCCCTATCCTCTTATAGTTTAATACGCTGACATTACAGATGGTGGTTGATATGCATTTCTTCAAGAAGTCTTTATTTATTTCTGATCATTTACCTTTCATATAGTTTTTAATAATATAAGCAACATGAGAAAAGTTATACCAGAGATCTGTGTTGAGTTTCAAAACTATTCCGCAGAGTGAGACATCTTAGCTTTTCAAAATCGTTTCAGGTGCAAAAACATTGAAGGTCTTTTACAAAAAAACACACAAAAAACCAGCCTGAAATAATAAATAAATAAGTAAATAACTAACTAAATAAATCAGTTCGGGTAACAGAAAGTGAGTCACCACGCAGGATAATGCATTAAAAGATGCATTCAAAATAACATACAAGAAATTCTGCAAAAATGTATTTTGTTTGATTTCAATCTCAAAAGGTTTTGTTAAAAATGACAAAAACTGAAGAAAAAAAAAAGGTGAGGTTTTAACCATAAGATGGATCAGCACTGATGAAGATGATTGTGAGACAGCTGATCAGTTTACTCTGAGCTGTCTGGTGTGTTCTTATTATCACATCTTTATTACACATAAACACATCCAGTCCTCTCTTCACCATCTTCTCACATTCAAACTTCTCCTTTCTCTCTCCTTCACACGCACACACACAAAGCTGACACCCTCCATCTGGCATGTGCTTTACGCCACAGACGTGCACGCACACACACAAACACACACATACACCTACACACACACACTGGAGAGGAGAATCTGTCATGGTGCAGCTCTGCATGCTCGAGTAACTCTGCCTCATGGAGAGACACTGACTGTTGTAGTGCTGCATCAGCAAAGTTCTGGGTTACTGTGTGTGTGTGTGTGTGTGTGTGTGTGCGTGTGTGTGTGTGTGTGTGTGTGTGTGTGT
>JBBPBX010016175.1:16887-27741 GCA_038048925.1 Garcialebias charrua | reverse complement strand
GGCTCTCTGCCTACAAGATGATGCACTGGACAACCTGTTGTTGCTAGGCTCATAGTACAGAAAAGACTATGATGCCCTAGTCGGAGCTCTAAATAGGCGGTTTGGAAAATGTGTACAACCAGACATCTTTAAAAATAAACTAAGCAACAAGGGCAGGTTGCCGGGTGAACCCTTGTGTGTTTTGGCTAATGACATCGAGAGCCTCACATGCAGAGCCTATTCATACATGCAGTCAGGGGTTCAGAACGAACTACTGAAAGATCAGTTTATCAGAGCCCTGGCACCACCGGAGCTGCATGTGCAGGTTCAGCTGATGCACTCCCAGATCCTTGCAAGACACATTGGACTTAGCAGTGGAGAGGGAGTGTTTGCTAGGAGTAGCAGTGGGAAACGACCAGAGAGGACAGCTACCGGCATGCAGATCTGCGGAGGGGGCAGAGCTGAACTAGGAGAAACCTGCTTGGGTCTCAGAGTTGACAGAAATGATCCGCGCGGTGTCACTGCAGTCGATACAGGACCCTTCTGCACCCCCAGCCCTTTGTTGGGGCTGTGGCCAACCAGGACACCTCCTAAGACGGTGCCCTAAAACAGTCAAGACGCAGGGAAACAACACGGGGTCTGCAGGGGTAGGAATCGCAGAACCCTACCGTTGCCTCCTTACCTTCATCGCCAGCGGGCAAGGCCCAACAGCTCAGACAGGGAGCCCTAGCTCAGAATTCCTCTGAAATGGACTCAGCCCCAGACCAAGCAACCATGGTTGTGGTGGTTGGCCGCACGTGTGTTGGGGACTTTTGTTATGTCCAAGTCTCAGTGGAAGGGATCCCATGCATAGCCCTGATTGACACTGGTTCCATGGTAACGCTAGTGAGGCCTGATGTGGTACCAGACTGGACTCGGATCCAACCCACCACAGTGCAACTGCGTACAGTCACAGGGGACATGGTACCTATGAATGGGAGGGGGACAATGACTGTTAATGTAGGTGGCCAATCTATCACCCACCCTATGTGGGTAAAAGAGGTGCAGGACATGTGCATATTGAGGTTGGACTTTTTAAGGGCTGCGGGATGCCAGTTTGATTTAGGCGGGGGACATGGAGTTCTAAGGAGGGCCATCTCATTCCACTGTTACCCACAGCTCCTGATCACGCTCTTATGGGTCCTGTGGCCTGCTACACAGAGCCTCGGATTGCAGATGTTGAACACATCTTACCTCAGTCCAGCCAGATTGCTACCACCATGGCCCCCACACCTGCGAGTCCTATGCCCCCAGTGTGGGTGCCCAAGAAACAAAAGATGCGGCGGTGACCTTGGTGCAGAAGATCTGGGCAGAGAACTGTATGGGTTTAGACACTCAACAGCAGGAACAACTGTGACAGCTGCTCATGGACCTTAAGGACAGTTTTGCCCTGAGTGAAGACCAGGTGGGACGGACTCAGTTGGTGGAACATGACATTCTGACGGGAGATGCCTCCCCGATAAAATGTCATCCCCGCCGGCTTCCCCTGGCCCGCCAGGAAGCTTGTGACAGGATAGTGTCGGACATGCTACGGGCTGACGTTATCAAGCCTTCAAACAGTCCCATGGCGGCTGCTGTTGTCATGGTGCCCAAAAAGAATGGAGAGTGTGTGGTGTGTTGGGAGGCATGTGGCCTCATCTCTCTCTCACCCAGTAGGAGGAGCCAGCGAGGTGCTCCCCAGGTTTTACCAGGTGATGAAGAAGAAGTGTTCGTGTGTTCATTCATTCATTCTGTAACTGGTTTTGACGCTCGAAGGATTAAAGGCAACTGCTTGCAGATCAGTTTGTTTCTCCTTCTTCACACGCTACAGTTGGTGACCTGACGTGAAATATGTCAGAACCAAACGAGGATGTTGTTTCTTCTTCGGACCCTGCCGCCGCGACGTCTGCCCAGCTGTTGCAGCCGAACCCAGCCGACTTTGCTCCCGCAGCGAGTGTTAAGCTCCCGGAGTTCTGGCAGAGTGACCCGGTTTCGTGGTTCCAGCACATCGAGGCACTCTTTCGCCTCCGAGGCGTGAACGCAGATGAAACCAGGTACTTCTTGGTCGTGTCGGCTCTGGATATGCAGTCAACCCGCAAAGCCATGCCGCTGCTGCGCGACCCGCCACACGTGGGCAAATATGGCGCCCTCAAAGAGTTTCTGCTTCGAAGGTACACTTTGACTTCAACTGAGAGGGCTGATAAACTGCTATCGCTGCCGGGTTTGGGTGACGGCACGGCTGTGAACATGATGGACAAAATGCTGTCGCTACTTGGTTCAGACGACGGGGGTTTCCTTTTCCCTCACATTTTCCTGCGCCAGCTTCCGTCGCAAGTGAGGGCTACTTTGGCCAACTCCCCTTGTTTATCTACCGGTGATTACCGGGGTTTGGCGGAGGAGGCGGACCGGGTCCTGCTGGCGACCAGACGGTTCACGGTGCAGAGTACATCGGTGGAGCCGGAGCAGACGGTGGAGATGGAGGAGCCAGCGGCGGTTTCAGCTGTTGGCGCGCGAACTCGGCGGGGGAGCTCTTTGTGTTTCTACCACCGGAGGTTCGCAAACAAAGCTAAGCGCTGCATCCCACCATGTGCATGGGTGTCGGGAAACGAGGAAGCCGGCGCTCAGTAGCAGCTGTGGGCGCTGGCGAGCGAGGTGAGCTGCTCTTTGTCACAGACTCCCTGTCAGGACGTCGTTTTCTGGTTGACTCTGGCTCCCAGAAGAGTTTAGTCCACCCTGTTGGACCTGAATTAGCAAGCCGAGGCAGTGGCCCACTGCTAACTGCTGCTAACGGTTCTCCCATTGGAACTTTTGGCACTAGACGGGCAACAGTTTCTTTCCATGGTCGTGAGTTCGAGTGGGACTTTGTTGTTGCCTCAGTGACTGTTCCTATTATCGGTGCAGATTTTTTATGTGCTCATGGACTGTTAGTAGATGTTGCTAACCGCAGACTTATTGACGCTGTAACTTTTGCAACTTTCCCATGTGTATCTGGGGGGGCTGGGCCGCTAACTCATGCTAATGTTTTAGTTTCAGGAGATGTTTTTCAAGGTTTGTTGGCAGAATTCCCCTCTTTAACTACACCTGCTTTTTCCTCTTCAGAAACTAAACACGGGGTCGAGCATTTCATCCCTACCACGGGGCCGCCCGTTTTCGCACGTGCACGCCGCCTCGACGCTGTTAAACTGGCCATCGCTAAAGAGGAGTTTGGTACCATGGAGAGGTTGGGTATTGTTAGACGCTCTAACAGCCCGTGGGCCTCCCCCCTTCACATGGTACCAAAAGCAGACGGGTCGTGGCGCCCATGTGGCGATTTTCGCCGTTTAAATAACGTGACGACGCCTGATCGCTACCCCATTCCGCACATTCAGGACTTTTCTGTTCGGTTGTCGGGTGCTTCCATTTTTTCTAAGGTGGATCTGGTGCGCGGCTACCATCAAGTCCCAGTGCAGTCCAGCGATGTACCTAAAACTGCAGTAATCACCCCCTTTGGGCTTTTTGAGTTCCTCCGCATGCCGTTTGGACTAAAGGGGGCAGCACAGACTTTTCAAAGGCTGATGGACTCCGTGTTACGTGGCCTCGATTTTGTGTTTGTCTATCTGGACGACATTTTGGTGGCCAGCTCGTCAACCGAGGAGCACTTGTTGCACCTGAAAGAAATTTTTCAGCGCTTGGATGCACATGGCTTGATCATTAATCCGGTTAAGTGCCAGTTTGGTTTACCGGTGATCGATTTTTTAGGTCATCGAATTTCCGCGCAGGGTGCAGTTCCATTGCCTGCCAAGGTGCAGGCGGTGGCAGAGTTCCCACGTCCTCTGGTGGTTAAAAAGTTGCAGGAGTTTTTAGGCATGGTGAACTTTTACAACAGGTTCATTCCCAATGCAGCCCATCTCCTGCAGCCTCTCTACGAGGCCCTGCGCTCGAGGAAGGCGACTGACACAGTGGTTTGGACCCCAGACCGGATCACTGCTTTTGATGGTGCTAAGTCCGCGTTAGCTAGTGCGGCACTCCTAGCCCATCCAGATTCAGAGGCCCCGATTGCGTTGACAACTGATGCTTCGGATATAGCTGTGGGGGGCGTTGTAGAGCAACGCGTTGGCGACGCATGGCAGCCGTTGGCATTTTTCAGCCGTAAATTGCGGGACTGCGAGCGCAAGTACAGCGTTTTTGACCGCGAGTTGTTGGCGCTATTCTTAGCTACACGGCACTTTCGTTTTTTGCTGGAGGGTCGTTCATTTACGGCTTATGTGGACCACAAACCACTCACGTTTGCAATGTCTAAAGTTTCGGAGCCCTGGTCAGCACGTCAGCAACGGCACTTGGCGGCCATTTCAGAGTTTACAACGGACGTCCGCCATGTGGCTGGAAAATCCAACTCAGTGGCAGACTGTCTGTCACGGGTGCTCGTTTGTCCTGTACTCCTCGGGGTAGATTTTTCTGCCATGGCCGCTGACCAACCGGGAGACGCTGATATAACTGCCCTTCGTGCCGGCGTTTCAGGGCTTAAGCTAGAGGAGGTCAAATTGGGAGAGGGCGGTCCTTTGATCCTGTGTGACGTTTCCACAGGCCGGACACGCCCAGTGGTTCCATCAGGTTGGCGCCGCCGCATTTTTGACTCTGTTCACTCTCTCTCGCACCCAGGTGTGCGCGCGTCTGTGAAACTAGTCAGCGCACGTTTTGTGTGGCCTGGTTTACGCAGAGAGGTGAGGAGTTGGGCAGCGGCTTGCGTGGCTTGTCAGCGTGCCAAGGTGCACCGGCACACTAAGGCACCACTGGAACCATTTCCCATTCCAGCCAGGCGTTTTGACCACGTGCATGTGGACTTAGTTGGTCCCCTGCCCCCATCACGGGGTTTCACACACCTGCTTACAGTGGTCGACCGCACAACCAGGTGGCCGGAGGTCGTTCCTCTTTCTTCCACAACTACCTCCGACGTGGCTGGTGCGTTCCTCTCCACTTGGGTTGCCCGTTTTGGTGTGCCCTCGGACATCACTTCAGACAGAGGTCCCCAGTTTATTTCAGGGCTCTGGTCCGAGATGGCGCGCTCCTTGGGGGTGCAGGTGCATCGCACTACCGCCTACCACCCTCAGGCTAACGGGTTGGTTGAACGTTTCCATCGGTCTCTTAAGGCGGCGTTACGCGCTGCGCTAACAGACGTTGGCTGGGTGGAGCGTTTGCCATGGGTGCTGCTTGGGTTGCGATCAGCTCCTAAGGAGGACCTCAACGCTTCATCAGCCGAGTTGGTTTTTGGTCAGCCTGTACGAATCCCAGGGGAGTTTTTGTTAGACGCTGCCGCTCCACGGTTCCCCGAAGCGGTGGACCCCTATTCGCAGAGCGGTCTTTTGGTTCCGGGTCCTGTGCACCATTGTTTCCCGCAGGCGTTTGTGCCCACTGCACTCCAGTCTGCCCGTTTCGTTTTTGTGCGACGTGACGCCCACCGTTCGCCCCTCCAGCCTCCGTATGACGGGCCGTTTCGAGTGCTCGAAAGAGGCGCGAAAAGTTTTGTTTTAGACATGGGTGGGCGTAGAGAGCTGGTTACAGTGGACCGCCTGAAGCCAGCCTATGTGTTGGCTGATGATGAGGTGTTGCCGGCTCAGGTTCCTAGACGCGGCCGCCCTCCTGCTCGACCCCATCTTCCGTTTTCTCCCCCCAACTGTGTTCCTTCCCCTGTGGCACAAAATGTTGTTCCTGCACGGATGCCAGCCGTTTCTCCGCCCCCGAGTCGACGCAGTCGGTTTGGCAGGTTGATTAGGGCTCCTGTGAGAGACTGATGTTTTGTATTTGCCCTTCTGGGTGTTCGGGGGGGGCTGTGTGGTGTGTTGGGAGGCATGTGGCCTCATCTCTCTCTCACCCAGTAGGAGGAGCCAGCGAGGTGCTCCCCAGGTTTTACCAGGTGATGAAGAAGAAGTGTTCGTGTGTTCATTCATTCATTCTGTAACTGGTTTTGACGCTCGAAGGATTAAAGGCAACTGCTTGCAGATCAGTTTGTTTCTCCTTCTTCACACGCTACAAGTGGCGCTTTTGTGTTGATTACAGACCACTGGACGGGGTGGCCGAGAAAGACTCATACCCATTGCCTAGGATCGATGAGTCACTGGACCTGGTGTCCGGCTCCAACTAGTTCTCGTCTCTGGATCTTCGGAGCGGTTATTACCAGGTTCCCCTATCAACAAGTGCCAGACCTAAGACTGCTTTTTGTACGGGGCGCGGACTCTGGTAGTTTAAGGTGCTCCCTTTTGGGTTGTGCAATTCACCAGCCACTTTTTCCAGACTGATGGACCAGACGCTGGCTGACATTCCTCGCCAAGAGTGTCTGGTGTATCTGGATGACATACTGGTCCATGGCGCCTCTTTTGCAATGGCTATGGGCTCACTCCATCGAGTGCTGGAGAGAATTAAAGCAGCGGGCCTGAGACTCCACCCAGATGAGTGTCATTTCATGTAACAAGAGGTGTCATTTCTGGGTCACTGGGTCGGTAGAGAGGGAATCAGCACAATGGAGGACAAAGTAAGGATGGTGGCTGAGTGGCCAATCCCCACGACTCAAAAAGATCTTAAAAGCTTCTTGGGACTGGCTTCTTATTACAGGAGGTTTGTGCGGGGGTTCGCAAGTATAGTGACCCCCCTTTTCTAACTACTCCAGAAGAACCGAGATTATGTGTGGACTGAACAGTGCCAGGGAGCATTTGACCATCTGCGGCAAACTCTTACTGAGTCCCCAGTCATCGCTCCTGCAGACCCATCCCTCCCCTTCATCCTCAACATGGATGCAAGTGGCGTGGGGGCTGTGGAGGTCCTGTCACAGCTTGGGAAGGAGGGTGAGAGAGTGGTAGGGTATTTCAACAGGGCCTTTAACAAAACGGAGAGGTGCTACTGTGTGACAAGGCAAGAGCTGCTGGCAGTAGTACTTTCTCTACGCCATTTTAAGTACTACCTATGTGGCCTGTCATTCACGATCAGGACTGACCACTCGACCCTCCAGTGGCTGATGTCTTTTAAATAACCTGAGGGTCAGGTGGCCCAGTGGCTGGAGGAGCTGCAATCCTACAACTTCTTAGTTGTTCATCGGGCTGGAGCTAAGCACGCTAATGCTGATGCCCTCTCCCGTTGTCCTTGTGCTACAAGGGGATGCAGTTACTGGGACCGGAGGGAGAGGTTGGAGGAGGAACAGCTGCATTGGAACCATCGAGGATCAGGTCAGAGTGACTCAGTAATCTACAGAGAGCTGCAGGCGGTTGGCACAGACAGCTGGAGGCACCAACACGAACAGGATCCTAATATCCAGCCTATGTCACTGTGGGTGGAGAGACAAATTAAGCCGCCATGGGAGGATGTTGCTGGGCTCTCGCTGGCAACTAAAGGGTTGTGGTCCAAGTTTGAGGCTCTGAGTCTGGAAGACGGGTTGCTACAGAGGTCATGGAAAGACCCCTCCGCGGGTGAGTTGTCTGTTGCTGCAGGCGGCGTGGAGTTGTCTGCTGCTGCAGGCGGCGTGGAGTCGTCTGCTGCGGCAGGCGGCGTGGAGTCGTCTGCTGCTGCAGGCGGCGTGGAGTCGTCTGCTGCGGCAGGCGGCGTGGAGTCGTCTGCTGCTGCAGGCGGCGTGGAGTCGTCTGCTGCTGCAGGCGGCGTGGAGTCGTCTGCTGCTGCAGGCGGCGTGGAGTCGTCTGCTGCTGCAGGCGGCGTGGAGTCGTCTGCTGCTGCAGGCGGCGTGGAGTCGTCTGCTGCTGCAGGCGGCGTGGAGTCGTCTGCTGCTGCAGGCGGCGTGGAGTCGTCTGCTGCTGCAGGCGGCGTGGAGTCGTCTGCTGCTGCAGGCGGCGTGGAGTCGTCTGCTGCTGCAGGCGGCGTGGAGTCGTTTGCTGCTGCAGGCGGCGTGGAGTCGTTTGCTGCTGCAGGCGGCGTGGAGTCGTCTGTTGCTTTAGGGCGGCGTAGTGTCATCTGCTGCTGCAGGCGGCGTAGAGTCGTCTGCTGCTGCAGGCGGCGTAGAGTCGTCTGCTGCTGCAGGCGGCGTGGAGTCGTCTGCTGCTGCAGGCGGCGTGGAGTCGTCTGTTGCTTTAGGGCGCGGCGTAGTGTCATCTGCTGCTGCAGGCGGCGTGGAGTCGTCTGCTGCTGCAGGCGGCGTGGAGTCGTTTGCTGCTGCAGGCGGCGTGGAGTTGTTTGCTACTGCAGGTGGCGTAGTGTCATCTGTTGCTGCAGGCGGCGTAGAGTCGTTTGCTGCTGCAGGTGGTAAGAGGTCTGCCGGCGTCGAGTCCGACGTGAGGTCTGCAGGCGGTGAGACCGGCGTGAGGTCGGCAGGCGGCGAGTCCGGCGTGAGGTCGGCAGGCGGTGAGACCGGCGTGAGGTCGGCAGGCAGCGAGTCTGGCATGAGGTCGGCAGGCGTCGAGTCCGACGTGAGGTCTGGCGTCGAGACCAGGGGAGCCGGATCAGGCGGCAAGACCTGAAGAACCGGAGCGGGTGGAGAGAGGTCTTGGGTCCCACGTCGACCTCTCCTTCTTTGGCGGTGAGGAGCAGAGCAAGCAGGTGGGTCACTGTCAGTACCCACTGAGTAAGACGGCGCTGGGTCCCTGGACGGGACCATACTGGTTGGTAACGAGGTGATCCCGGGATGACCCGGAGGCAGGGCAGCACTCGGCATGAGACGAGAGCGCAACATCTCTCTCTCGGTCCAAGTTTCAGAAAACAGTCCAAACAACCCTGGGTCATCACTTACGACCTCCAACCGGGTAAACACCTCTATAATGTCCTCACTGGCCACCAACCTCTCCTGTAGATCATAGGAAGTGGCCACAGTGTCAATATGTTTACAGGTTACCCGGTGGAGTAGGTCCCATTCAGAGCAGCGCTCGGTGCTGTTCACAAAACCTGCTGGGTCTGGGTTTGATCCGGTCATTCTGTCAGGATCGTCTGGTTTTAGACCCACATGCAGGCAAGCAAACGAGGCAAGGGTTTAAAATAATATTTTTTTATTTTAAACAACAAAACAAAGTGCTGTCGGGGCAGCAAAAACTTACTCTGGCAAACACGGACAGGAAGAAGACTGAACAGGACATCAGAGAAAGCAGGAGGAGGACCCGGACGTCTGAGTGGAATCAAAACAATGACTGGATGAAGAGTGAATGAGAGAAAGGTTTTTTATAAGACAGAGGGAGAGTGAGTAATGAGAGCACCTGGGCAGGTAGCTGATGAGACAGGTGTGAATGATTAAGACAAGAGAAGCAGACTAAGGAGTGAGTGGGAAATGATAAAGAAATGAGGGACACAGGAAACAGAAATCACAAAGATCAGAATAACAAAAGTATGACAGGAGGGGAACACAAATAAACATAAAGAATCAGACAGGGACAGAGCCTGTCAGAGCCCAGTGAAAAACTACCAGGCATGGGACTACATGAGCTCACTGCTCTGAGCACTCCACAAGAAAAGACACCAAAAACATTACTGCTGCTGCAGAAAAGCATCAAAATGGTTGTAAATCATTGATCTTCTGCTGCAAGCTACATACTGTATGTGGACTGATCAGAAACTGATTAACTAAAACCCGAAACACCGTTTGACTCAGAGCTGATTGTAGGAAATTGGTTCAAACTGCACTGTTTGGTGTGTCAAGAAAACCACATGATCATCTGCTCATGAAAATCTTCTGCGTCTGTGACGGTCCACTGCTGGCATCTGAGAATTTCCCACTGTGGTATAAATAAAGGTCCTTGTATTCTTAATCTTATCTGTTGAAGTCTGACGAAACACAATTTGACTGTTACTAACAGTTACATTTTGCAATATAAGTACCGGTAAAGCAAGTAGTTTGTCAGCGGTGCAAAACATAAGGCAGTTAGATCAGGCTGCTTTGTACTTTTCCTGAAACAGCACTAAATATTTAATAATTTGTTTCTACTGTTTACTGTCACTTATAATAATACAAAGTTGTGTTTACCCGTCCATAGGGCAGTTTGCAGCTCTCCAGGGCATTCTCGACTCTCTTTCTGTCTGATGAAAACAGTCGAACAATGCTGTAACAGACAGACATCACAGCAGCTCTGCGTTAATTAAAACACTTCACCAAACCATGCAAACCAACATACATGATTACATCTGATTTATTTAAAAAGAAAAACCTCATTGAAATCTTGAGGTAGAAGTTTAAAGACCTGAGCATTTTAGGAATAAACATTGCAGCCTTTTACTTCCTGTGGAATGTATTATTTAGCCTCCTGTTCTAACATCAAAACTCCCACAATACCAGGATTGCGTTCTATCACCTGAACAGTAGTATCACTAAGATTAGAAACATTTTGTCCAAAATTGGTGCAGAAAAAATGGTCTATGCATTTATCACATCGAGTCCGGACCATTGTAATTCTTTATTATCCGACTGTCCAAACACATTTTATGTCTTCACTTGATCATAATGCTGCTGCCAGAGTTAGAAAGTTAGAGTTAGCTGATGAGAGTTAGAAAGTGAGGCCATAGTTCTCCAGTTGTAGCTTCTCTCCATTGGCTCCCTGACAGTTTCAGAAGAGAATTTAAAATCTTACTTCTAATACAAAGCTCTCATTGACTAAGCTCCATCTTCTAAAAAAAAGCTTTCAGTGTGTAACTTTTATTACTTTTGGTATTTTTGTATGTAGCTTTTTTATTTCCATTGCCTTTTTATTGCTGTTGTTTTTTTATTCTATTTTCACTGATTTATTGTTCCAGTTTATACATCTTTTTATCCTGTTAAGCACCTTGGTCAATGCAAGGCATTGTAGGAAGGTGCTATACAAATAAAGTTTATTATTATTATCATTATTATTATTATTATTATTATTATTATTATTATTATTATTATTATTATTATTATTATTATTATTATTATTATTATTATTA
>JBBPBX010016175.1:4080-16854 GCA_038048925.1 Garcialebias charrua | reverse complement strand
AAGAGTGTAAGCTTGACTGCAGGTTTACTTGTGGCTCCTAGAGTTTTTGAGAGGCAGAGCTTTTCTCTCTTGTAGAACCAACTCCCATTTTCTGTCAGTCAGTCAATCAATCAATCAAACAAACAATCAGTAAGTCAGTCAGTCAGTTAGTCAATCATTTAACATCTATTCATAGAGCTCTTTCCAACAGCTAGAAGGTACACGAGGTGCTTCAAATACAAAAGTTAAAAATAAGACAAACCACACAAAAGTGCCAGAGAACCACTAGGTATTAAAAGCCTGCCTGAATAAAAAAAAGTTTTAAGATTAGATTTAAAAAGACCCAGATCAGTGATGGAGCACAAGTTCTGAGCTAGATGCTTCCAGAGTCTGGGTGCAGCAGCCAAGAAGGTCCCGCCACACCACCGTTTGTATTTGGACTTCTGGACAAACAGTAAAAAAAGTGTTAGTTGATCTTAGTGTCCTCTTCTACATGAAAATATACCAGACCAGCTAAATAAGGTGGGGTGAGACCATTAAGAGCTTTAAAGGTGAATAATAAAACTTCAAAATCATTTCTAAAATGGACTGGAAGCCAATGAAGAGAAAATAAATCTGGGGCGATGTGCTCACGTCTGGGGGTGTTGGTTAAACGACGGGCAGCATTTTGTACCAGCTGAAGGCATCTGATGGAGGATTGGGACATACCTCCATACAGAGCATTGCAGTAGTCATCATGATCATCTGTCCAGGAGGCTAAAACTCTACGTTTAGGGGCGGCTGTGGTGAGTGGTTAGAGCAACCGTCTTCTAATGGGAGAGCTGGGGTTCAACTCCACCAGCAGTCACATGCTGAAGTGTCCCTGGGCAAGACACTGAACCCCTCATTGCCTCTGATGTGTGTCCCATTAATGTATGACTTTGATTATTATTTGTATAGATCTAGTAGAGTGCTGTATGAATGTGTGTGTGGACGTAAAAGAGGAAACAGATTGTGTTGTAAAGTGCTTTAGTGTTTCTTGATTAGATACAAAAGCAATACTGTAGACCCCTTTCACGGCTCGTCATCAACCCTGGAAAAATACCGGAAGTAGCCATCTTGGCGACATAGCTGTGTTAGCCTCAAAGCTATTGTAGTGGTGCGTCGCGTCTGGTCACACAAAATCAAAAAATGGTGAATTATTGTCGTGTCCATGGCTGCCACAATCGGTCAGATTGAGAGAAAAAGCTTCTGTTTTACAGATTACCACTCGTGATCACAAATCAAGGTGAAGTAACTCAGCAATTATCAGAGGAACGTCGACGTCTGTGGCTGCCAGCCTAAACCAGAACTTGGATTGAAAAACACTGAGCAACATCCGAATTTGCTCTGCACACTTTGTGTCAGGTAATATATTTCTTACAGTAGATTATAGTGAATTAGGGCATTACACGAATCATAAGTTTATTGAGCACGAGGACAGACCTTTGAAACACCACCTCCCTTTCTCTGTTTAAGACAGCCCTGAAAACACATCTCTTTAGTCTTATTAACTTTACTAAATGTATTTTATATTATATAATCCTTATGTATTTTATATTTCAATTTGTCACTGATAATGTTTGAACTGAATTGGTTTGTTAAGTGTCCTTGGGTGTCCTGAAAGGCGCTTTTAAATAAAATGATGATTATTATTATTATTACAATCCTTTAACTGTGCTGCATAAAATGTACATGGAACGTTAAATTTTTTTGTTGAGTTATTTGTTTTTTACAAATAGCATAAACAACTCAACAACTGAAAGCTTAACAAAGCTTTCAGTTGTTGAGTTGTTTATGCTGATTATTCAAAATTCATAAGAGCACATGACACTCATGACAAGAGCACTGTCATGATAAACTACACACCTAGCTCTCAAGTTGAAAAGCAAAAAATACGTACAAACACTAAATATGTAAGAAGCACATACAATAACCTAAATTAACTGTTCTTGTGTTGTTTGACAACTGACAATCCGGTGCTATGTTGTAAATCCTGTTTTGAAATTCATATGCATATGAACACACCAATTATTTACAACTTCATTTAAGTAATTTTTATTTTATTATGTTTTTTCTTTTCTTAGGCAGACGTGCTCCATTGTACAGCAAGGATGATGCAGACTGGGTGCCTTCACTGAAGACGTGTGCTGCAGAGAAGTCTGTAGCAGTTGGTGCTGATGGTGGATGACATCTGGCAGCTGAACGCTTCAACCGACGACAAAAAAGAACTAAAAAAAACATGGCAAATAGCACATGTTAGAATCCATGTTGAACGTGTCATAGGCTGTGTTAGACAAAAATACACAATCTTGAATGGCCCTCTTCTACCTATCGATTTTCAAACATGTAGATATCCAGAAAAAGTTGCATTAATCGATATGATTGGCTTTGTGTGCTGTGCCTTGGTTAATCACCTTTGGTGGGTTATGAGTAGCTGCATGAATTGTAAAAAGAACAAGTGGATAGAAGAGTGATAGCTGATGTGAACCTTTTTTATTTTTATTTTACATTGTTCCACCTTTACTTTGAAGTTGTTTTTGCAAATATGGGGCAGACATGATTTTTCATTCACTGCACTCTTTATTTGAGCATGATGCTGGTGAAGATTCTCAGTCGTCCAGGACATGATAAAATCAAAAAAGGCGTTCAATACAGGATCAACTGGACTTTATTAGTAACAAATAAAGTCCAGTTGATCCTGTATTGAACGCCTTTTTGATTTGAGCATGAATTACTATATCATTGTTTATGTATTGATTTGATTAATGTAATTTTGATTATGCTTTTTCTGTAATGGATATCACACAGACGTGAGCAAACAAGACAACTTACATATTACAACATATGTTTCACATAGTGGTGCTGATACTGTATAGCTCACGTCGATTTAGAAAACCTCTCTTTTAAACAGAATAAATGACATTATGTACCGGTATCATTAACCATTTTGTTTGTGCACTTTTTGTATTGACTAGAAAATATTCTGCCAAACTCAAAGTAGTTATAAGGTAAAAAAAGGTCTATATAAAGACAACCATTCGTACTATTATCTTAAAAGATAAATGTCTGCAGAATGCACCTCAAAGTTCGTACTGTAATTAGATTCATAGAGTAGCTGTTATTTATATAATTTGTGTTGAAACACTCAGAGTAGCTGTTATTTATATAATTTGTGTTGAAACACTGTACAAGAGTTGAAAATTTTGAATAACACTTGTCAGCCATCATTGTACTTCACATGTTTATTTAAAAAATATGTATTGAGGTAGTTCTGCACAGAGCTTCTATAAGATGAACTGAAACACACATTTACACATTTAGTCTGGATTAAGAAGGAAAATCAAGGCATTGCTCTCTGGAACCGCTCAGATCTGGTTGATCCAGGGATCAAATGTAGCTTAAAAAACAGGGATCTAAGATCATTTTGACAAAATTTGCTTCAATCCTCAGACTGATGTGATGAGTCACATACATTTACAATAAGAATACATAGCTAGTGTGTGTTTAAAAACACACCCAAAATATATTTATATGTACACAGACAAATTAAAAATTAAATATAAATCACCAAATAATTCACAATGTCTGCGTAGGTCACAGCTGGTAAGGTCCTCTCATCTTCTGACATGTTGGACAGCCGGTATGGGTCTTCTTAGCTGCCAATTATCTGTATTTTATCCAAATGACGTTCCTTTGCTGCAGGCTGAAGCTGGTCCACATACTCTCCTGCAGCTTCTGTCTTCTTTACAGAGGTTTGTTTTACAGAGAACATGGTCAAATCAGAAATAAAACCGGAGCTCTGACTTCAACTACTGTGTGTTTACAGCGCGAGTGTCTCCAACATGGCGGTGCTTCCGGTATTGCGCAATCCGTGAAAGGGGTCT
This sequence comes from Garcialebias charrua, assembly GCA_038048925.1. Taxonomy (NCBI): domain Eukaryota; kingdom Metazoa; phylum Chordata; class Actinopteri; order Cyprinodontiformes; family Rivulidae; genus Garcialebias; species Garcialebias charrua. The sequence goes on along the minus strand of JBBPBX010016175.1, from coordinate 12,970 downwards.
ATACTGTATATAAGTACTGTACAGTCCATTTAAGACTCGGCTGAAGACTGTCCTTTTTTGATACATCCTATAGTCCTGGTTTGGTTTATCCCTTAGTTCTGCTGCTGTGGGCTTAGACTACTGAAGAAAGTTTTTCTGATGTAGTCTTTTCTTGCTCTCCTATATTCTTGGCGGTTCCAAAAAACATGACTGAAGCTCCGTGGAGATGGGGCGTTTTCAGTCACCGGCCCCAAACTCTGGAACAACCTGCCCCCCAACATTAGACAGGCCTCCTCCCTTCTCATGTTCAAATCCGTGCTAAAAAAATCACATTTTCTCTCTGGCATTTCATACTGTGTGAACTGACTTAGTGTAAATATTTTTTACTCTGTTTTCATTTTAATGTTGTTCTTATACATTTTTATTATACTTTTGCTGCTGATAATATCATAATTTTTACCATTGGTGTGTGATACTGTTCTGTAAAATTTTAAACCTCTTTTATGTTGTGTGTGTGAAGCACCTTGATAACAGTTTATCTGTTTTAACTGTGCTATATAAATAAAATGGACTTGACTTGACTATAGAAACTCCATCCATCCATCCATCCATCCATCCATCCATCCATCTATCTATAAGCTTTTACCCACTTCTTTCTTTTTGGGTCACGGGTGTCACTGGTGCCCATGTTCTGCTGTCACTGTGCGAAGGCAGGGGACATCCTGGACATGTCTCCAGTCCATCACAGGGACACATAGAGACAAACAACCATTCACTCTCTCACTCACACCTAGAGGCAATTTAGAGTCACCAATCAGTCTAACATGCATGTTTTTGTTCTTGGGAAGAAACTGGAGTATGCAGAGAAAACACACGCATGCACGGAGAGAACATGCAAACTACACTCAGAAAGGCCTCGGGCTAGGATTTGAACCGGCAAACTTCTTGTTGAAAAGTAAAAGCTCTACCAACTGTGCCACTGTGCCACCCTGATGTTTCTTTCCTAGTCTGTGTCTCTTTCCTGTCCTCGCTAGCCTCAGCCAGTCATGGCAGATGGCTTCCCGTCCTGGTCCTGGTTCTGCTGGAGGTTTCTTCCTTTTTAAAGGAAGTTGTTTCTTTCCACTGTCACCAATGTGCTGCTCAGGATGAGGGATTAAAACGAGCAAAGGATTCAACACAATCTCCAGACTTCCTTAGATAACCTTTAACAAATTTTAATTTCACAATGTTCTGAATGTGAATTGACTATAGTTGAATTTAAGTTTTGGACTTGTCTAGTTTCTGTGAACTGAGCCAGGAGATGACTTCTCTTCTAGAATTCAAGCATCTCTTAAAGCTTCTCTCACAAACTTCCTTCTTACAGCTTCCTTTCTACTCACTCAAATATCAACTGACCTTAATTCTGCTCTGCGTTTGCTTTTAATATACAGCTTCCTTCATAAATGTATAATCCACCTCACGCTCTGCTTGATTACCAGGTCAGAGCTGAATTAGGCACTTTCATGAATCATGTCCCTGTTTTTGCTTCCCCAAGTGCTCCTGGAATTAACTTTATTTTTGGCAGCAAGGGGCGGGAAAGAGCAAAGTTTAAGTTTGTGAGCGTCTCTGCAGATTTCGTCAGGCTATTTCTTCACTTTAACAAGCAACTGCTGTCTCATGTGCCTCAGACTTTACGCTCTGACAGAAGCACCGGTTGGAGATGAGGAGAAGAACTGTTAGCAGGAACTCACTTTTTGACAGGAATCCTTCCTTCTGCGTTGGGCTGAAGGGTTAATCTGACGTACCTGAAACAGAGACAAACAAGTTTAACTGGATAAACAAGTTGTTAAAGAAAAATCAGTGAAAGTGTATTTATCAAGGCAATTAGATGATGTTTCACATATAGCAATGTTAATTGGGGAACAATAAATATTTTATCTACTGCCAATATAGATAATATATTTGGGACTTTCAGAGTTTTAGTTATATTAAAGTGTCTGGGACATCAAATTTACTTTAAAATTACAAATGTATTATTGGAACAATTAGATTATTAACATGTTGCAAATGAAGCATTGCTATGATGACTAACAACAGAGACAGTAGAGGAGAATCTGACGTTTCTTTAGATTATTTTGAGTCACTTTGAGAGATGAGTCGAGCTGCTGTTTAATACACCATATCATTTTACATTATTAGTGTTTAGCGTATATCTTAGTGTACAACTTTGATCCTTGTATAGGCTACTGTTTCTTTTTATACTTTATAATTTTGCTATTTTGGGTAAAAATGGGACCTTGTGTACATAATTTCATTCCACCTCATGTACCACATGTGCTGGAAATGACAATAAAGAACCTTAAACTTGAACATGAACAGTCAGAGTTCATATATATATTTTTTTGTAGATCAGAGTTCATATAAACAAAGACCAGGAAGTTTCCCTATGATGTCACTTCCTGTTTCACTTTTCTTGCTCCAAGTTCAAACGAAAATATGCCAGTTAAGTATGGAGGGTGGAATGTGACAAAATTGAATTAATAAACACATCATGAAATAAATAAATGTAAATGTCCAATTAAATAATTAAATGTCCCATTAAAATATTAAATGTAACATTTAAAGGGGACCACACATGCAAAATTCACTTTTTAATGTTTTTTTTTTACTCAACTTTGGGTGTGTACTTCATAAAAAAACAGTCCTAGTGCCAAAAAAATGCACCCAGTGGTTTATTTACTCTAAGTATATTTATTTTTCGGGGCTAATTACGCCTTGTTTACAAATCCTGCGGTTTGTGACGTCACAAACCGCAGGACAACCCACCCCGCACCTTTAGTCCAGCCCCTCACCTAGCAACCCCTGGTGCGGCTCAACCCACTTCAGTATAAAATACGTCACGGTTGCCGAGCAGTTTAGGAGCTGACCCGGCGGTCATTTATTTATTTATTCGTTTATTTACCCCCAGGGGGGCTAGTGGCTTGCCCTGCTCCAGCCACGCAGCACATCTTGAGTAAAACCAGAATGTTTTATTACCTTGTTTGAACTCTGTCTCGTTGAAACTGTGCACACACACACTCTCGCGGGGCGACAGTCTGAAACGTACAAGCACCACTGATCGATATACTTTTCAGATTAGCAATTTATTTATTTTAAGAATACTTTTCACTTCATCAAAATCTAATCAAAACTCCAGCGTTCTAAAAGTAGGTGGTTGTATTTGTTTCTTATACGATGAAGGACTGCTTTTGCTCAACTGCCAGGTGGGTCTGGGAGATAAAGAGCTGGTTTGGCACCCAAAGGACCGGGGTTCGTTTCCCGGCCACGGCATCTTTTTTTTTTTTTTTAAGCCTTTTGTTTCGGAGAGATCGGGGTGAGACTAGATATATACATCTACATAATAATACTTTATAATTGTTATTTTTACGTTTTAGTTCAATTTTTAGTGTATTAGCGATCGCTCCCAACGCGCATCCGGCAGAAATAAAACGAGCAGACCGCCGGCGAAGGGACCATCTACGGTTGGGAGCTGCTGGGAGCTGCTGGCTTTTGAGGACTGTGTGGGTCCGGTCAGAGGTTGCCTCATACGGAAAAATTAACTGGAAACCCTCGGTGAACTTTGTGTGTGTCTGGATTGGATGTGCAGCCGCGGATCGAAGCGCCGCATGCAACTAGCGGAGCTACACGGGCTGTTTGTTGCCGAAGGAGGAGGAAGAGCTATTTTTAGCCTCGGATTCGGGAGGGCTAATGATAAAAGGAGCAGCTAATGGCGGCGCGCACAGACAGCTTTCGGTAAGTTATCTTAAGCTAGCACTAACAGTAGTCAAATGAGTAATAAAAAAAAGAGCTAATTTTAAAACAACAACAGATTAGAGATACTGGCTGTTACAGAGGGCGGAGTTAATGTAAACAGAGTTTTGACGGGCGTGGACTTCAGACCTCATTATCATAAACAGGTCGTTCAGAACGGAAGTTAGAAATGGCAGAATTAAAAAGGGTATATAATTTGTTATCTAAGAATTATTTTGTGTATTAAATTGAATGAACAGGGTCTGGATAGCACACAGACATACCATAAAAAATTAAAAAACCCATCTGAGGTCCCCTTTAATATTTATTCATCTCTTTATTATTTATTTTTTATTTCATCTCTTTATTTATCTAATTAATCCCATTAAGTCTAATGTTTCCTGACAGTGAAAAGTTAAACCCTCAAACTAAAATCAATTCACACCAGCCAGTGTTCATCCATTACGTCCTGAGTGTGGCCCCAATCCTGTTGTCATCTCCATAACTTTCCTGAAGGTTCGTTGCTCATTGTGGACTTATTTAGTGAAAATGACGGGTGTTGATGTTTGTGTTATTTGTAAGGCCCATTTTTCAACACATACTATACATTATGAGGACCACCTGCTCTTTGTGGGGACCAAAGCCTGGTCCTCATAAAAAGAAGTGCAGCTGGTGTGTTAGGGGTTAGATTTAGGACTAAGTTGGGAATTGAGGATTGGTTAGGCATGTACTGGTATGGGAGTAAGGGTCAGGGTCAGGCTATAGAAATGAAAGAAAAACGAATGGAAGTCAATCCAAAGTCCCTGTAAAGACGGTAACACAAATGTGTGTGCGTGTGTTTGTGTGTGTGTGTGTGTGGGGGGGGGGGGGTGTACTCACCCCTTCAGCAGACTGTGGTCTCTGTTGAGATTGTAGCTCAACAGGTTGGAAGACAGAGAAAACAGGTCCTCACACCACACCTGCAACAACACCCCCCATCATCATCATCATCATCATCATCATCATCATCATCATCATCTGTTGTTGCCACCGGGGGCAGTGCTGAGCTCATTACCTTGGCTTCGTCCTCCTGTGAAGCGATGAAGTTAAGTTGGCTAACGTTTACGAGGTCTGAGGCGGTAACCACGGTAACCATGCGGTTCTCTAGCCGCCCAACGAGGTTTCCAAAATCGAGCAGCTCCCTCAGCTTAGCTTCCTATTGGATGCCACCAAATAAAAGTTGTTAGCTGAAACTGATCCAAGATGGAGGCAACCTTTCAGCAGACAGTTTAGGTTAGGGAATAAAATGTCTCTTTATACTTTAACTTTAGCTATTGTTGAGCTGAGGGTGGTAACCAGCTTTACAACTTTAGCAACTATTTTCTTAATTTTAGCTATTTATAAATTTTAGCTGCTGTTCTACCTATTTTAGCTACTGATTTGCTGGTTTTGGTTCTTGGTACGCTACTTTTAGCTATTGTTTTTAGCATTTATGTTTTGCAAATTTTATCCTGTTCTTTACCAATAGCCTTCAATTTTTCATAGTAAATGCAGTTTGTCTAGTTGAAATATTTTCTTTGTGACAGATTTTGTTAGAATTATAGAGGATTTAAATGTTAATAAAAGTGAGGAAAAAATGTTAATGATTTATCGTGATTTTATTTTATCTTACAACCCTATCCTTTTGAACAGGAGGGTGGAGAGGTTTATGACACATGTACAAAAAAAGAGAGATGAAGGAACAAGGTAGTTTTTTTTTCCAGTTAGCAAAATAAAAAATAAATAAACCCCCCAAAACACTCAAAATTGTAGATTATGACATATTTTAAGAAACAGTTTGGTCAAACTGTGTAAAGTTACAAGTATATGGAAACTTGACAAACTAAAATCAGCTTGAACATTTTTTGTATGGTTATCAAACCACATAAGCGTTCCTTTTCTTTTTTTTGTCCCTCTGCTTGGATCAAATAAAGGGGGAACTTGAATTACCCTCCGTCCATCAGTGCATGTTTTGAGCATGATAACTTAAACAAGAAGTGAGAAAAAAAAACTTTTATTTTGGCATGTGGCTACATCTAAGAATAAGAGAGGTTCCTTTTGAAAATTTGGTTTATCATTTGTCATGTCAAAATCCAAAATTGCTGCCACCATGAATTTCCGTCTGTGGCGAGAGTAGGATAACTTGAAAAATAAGCGAGATACCAACTTTGGTTTTTGTGTGTGGCTGCGTCTAAGCATAAGAAAGTTTTCTTTCCAAAACCAGACAGTGACTTTTGTACTTTTTAACATCAGCATGTCGGGGCAGCCATCCTAAATTAAACTGTCTCAAAATGAATCAGTTATAAATCCAAAGATTACTTTCTAAAAGTTTTAAATAAACACTTGTCCATCAGATATTTTCTTAACAGATGAGACAAAAGAGAAAAAAATTAAGGTTAGTTTATCAAACTAGTATTCCAGAAACAAACAAAAAATAAAATATGTAAAGAAAAACATAATTCTTCTATATAGTGGCTAACAGGGCACAGGAGTGGAGGCAGGGAGAAAATCAAAAAGGAGGAAAGAGATGGTGAAAATCTGAAACAAATATTAAGGTCAGGGGTCATCATGAGGTGGGTTGGGATGGTACCTTGGCTGTTTTGGTGCTTCTACCCGTTCTGACATCCCTCACAAATGTGAGGTCCAACAGTTCTGTGTCCTGATGGGAGCAAATACACCCAGAGTTAGTTTTTATCCGAGTGTTTGCTTGTGTTCAGATATTTAACCTGACTCAAAGAAAAACATGTTTACATAAAGCATAAATAAACAAATACATAAATACATATATAAATATTAATCAAAAGGATAAACTGTTTTCTGTGAAAATGTGTAATGCTGAGAGCTGAACGACTTTAATAAAGTTTATTGCAGAAGCTGAAATTGAGTTGTTAAAGCTAAAAGAAGCAGAACACCACCTAAAAACTAAAGTAGCAAAACACTAACTAAACGAAGTAGAACAATAGACGAAAGGAGGAAAAGTTAGCTCAAAGCTAAATATAGCAAAATTCTAATTAAAAGCCAAAGGTTGCAAAATGCTAACTAAAATTAGTAAAATGCTAGCTAAAAGCTAAAAATACCAAAATGTTGGCTATGAGCTAAAAGTTGTAATATTAAGCAAAAAGCAGCAAAGATTAAATGAATGCTATTCAAAAATAGCATAAGGCTAGCTGAAAGCTAAAGTAGTAAATGTTGCTAAAAGTAGAAGAAAATTAATAAGAAACTAAATGTAAATAAAAGTTATGTAAAGATAAAAGTAGAAAAAGGCAAGCAAAAAGTAAAAGCCATTGAAAGGCTGATACTGTATACTGTATTTAGCTTTTGCTTACTTTCCACTTTTTGCTAGTCTTTTGTTACTTTTAGCTTCTGGTTCTTGTAATTTGTTAGCCATTTCCTATTTTTAACATCAACCAAAGTTTTTTCTTATTGTAACTCGCAATTTGCTACTTTTAGCTAGCCTTGTTATTTTTAGTGTTGAGCTGGCATTTTGTTGATTTTACTACCGTCTAGCTAGCCTGGTTAAAACCAGACCCTTGTCCTTCACTTCGCTTCGTACTAGGGTCTGGACTTTCTCCATAGAGAAACGATTCTTGCTGGAGGCGTGGCCTCTGCCTGAGGAACAAAATCATTGGATCTTAGAAAATTTTTGAACAGGGAAAGCATTCTGCTCCCTCCCCCTCTGTGCTCTGCCGAACTTGACATCAGCTCCGCCTCCTGCTGAATTTTCTCTCGCCACTGCATATTCTGTGTTTATATGTTGATAAAACGTTCTAATAAAATAAAATAAAACCATGTAGCGCTGGTCCAGCACACCAGAAGACCAGAAAATCTGATGGGACTCGGGCAGCAACGTAAAACCCGATTTTAATTCTCTCCTGACAACCTGAGGCATTTCCTCATAGCGGAGGGAAAGGAGGAGGAGGAGGGAGGAGGGAGCGATCACTTGACTTTTGGCCAAAAAAACAAAAGAAAACTCCAGATAAGGGATTAAGAAGGGGAATTTAATACATTTGTGTCACATATAAAACAGTCCTGCATCGCTTTGCATCGCTTTGAATGAGAACATGCGGATGCTCGCTGGCTGCGCGCTGGGACAGGTGGGGGCGTGGGTTAGGGGCCAAAAACTCAGCCCCTTCTGTTCTCTGATTGGTCCGGTCAAAAATCAGCCGGAGAAATCGTTGTCTATGGGAGAAGTCCCAGACTGAGCAGTGAAGGGAAATGAGAATTGAGTGGAGCTGTGCAGGCGAGGGCCAGGCTACCGTCTAGCTAGCCTTTTGCATCTATTACTTTTTTTATATTTTTAGTTTTGGGTAGCATTTTTCTACATTTAGGTTTTACTTAGGGTTTTGCTTATTTTAGCTGTTACTATTCTGCTTTTTGAGCTTTAATGACCTACCAGTAGTTTTAGCATTTTCAGCAAAATTCAAAGCCATTCAGCAGATCATTAATTCTTTAGTTCACATTTAATTCACAACTTTCTGAAAAACGTTTTATTAATTATTATTATTCACTCTAAAACTAATCATTAAAAGTCAAATTTGTGATCGTTGAACTTTGCTGCTCGTTGATATTATTATTCAGGAGGAGGAAACGATGACTGAGGACGTCTTGACCTTTTGTTGGTTTTGTGTACTTAACCTTGTTCTGGTCGGTCCAGTAGAGATAAAATCCATGTGGATCCACATGTAGAGACACTGGAGTGACAGTAGATAAGTCCTAGAAAGATAAATGCAGTCAATAAGAGAAAATAAACAAATATGTACAAATGCAATCAGCCTTAGCTTGGGCCAATGTCAAGTCATCCTGGAGTTTTAAACTCGTGTTAAGATGGGACACTATTTTATGCTTTGGATAAATCTTACACTTGAAGCGAAAACAAAAATAACCTTATGTGAAATGTTGTGCAGTATAGCACATTCAGAGTATTGTGTATGACTGTCAGCAACTACCACAACAAATTTGAGCTCAATCTCCCTAAAATTGAACGAGTTCTGGCAGCTTTTGTGTTGGCTAATTTTCCATTACCTGTGGCAGCCATTTGAATTGACTCCAAACTGACTCCAAAGGTTAATCAGTTTTACGTGAACGTCCAGGGATTGTTCACTGCAAGTTTAAATAACGTATGGTC
>JBBPBX010016174.1:22091-48488 GCA_038048925.1 Garcialebias charrua | reverse complement strand
CTGAGATTTTCGGGCTGGTTTCAGAGGGGTACTGAAGCGAGCTCACCCGCTCCGGAAGTAGGAAGGAGGAGACGAGAGCTGTTTTTACGGAAGCGAGGGACGCGATCACTGCAGGACTTTTACATGATAAACACGGTAAAAACAATTATTATTTTTTAAATTTATAGCAAAGATGGGTCTTCAGCTGAACGTGTCCTTAATAAAATCACGTACTGCTCAAAACTGCAGGATTTAAAAAAAATAGGTTCGCCACGAGCAACACGCGGCGCGCGGGCGGCTTTATGTCTTTAAATGTAGCTCAATGAACAGATATAAAATATATTTCATAGCTGACTTTAATAGTACGAGGGCTCCTGAGCTTAACCACGCTTTAATATTGTCACGTATGGTCAAATGTGCTGCATTTAAAGTAGTTTCGCTTTGACTTTTTCCAAAACCTGTGTTTGCACAACGAAAATAAATTATAAAAATTCGAATTTTATTTCAAATAACTCCAACAGGATACATTTCGTATATGAACATGTTGTGATCACACTAGATTTTTTTGAAAAATATCAGCTTTGTGGTTTTTGATAGAATTGATAATATGTGATACAAAGTAGAAAATAATGGACGTAGGTTGACACATTTATGTCTATAAAACATTGAATTTTATTTCAAATAACTCCAACAGGATACATTTCGTATATGAACATGTTGTGATCACACTAGATTTTTTTGAAAAATATCAGCTTTGTGGTTTTTGATAGAATTGATAATATGTGATACAAAGTAGAAAATAATGGACGTAGGTTGACACATTTATGTCTATAAAACATTGAATTTTATTTCAAATAACTCCAACAGGATACATTTCGTATATGAACATGTTGTGATCACACTAGATTTTTTTGAAAAATATCAGCTATGTGGTTTTTGATAGAATTGATAATATGTGATACAAAGTAGAAAATAATGGACGTAGGTTGACACATTTATGTCTATAAAACATTGAATTTTATTTCAAATAACTCCAACAGGATACATTTCGTATATGAACATGTTGTGATCACACTAGATTTTTTTGAAAAATATCAGCTTTGTGGTTTTTGATAGAATTGATAATATGTGATACAAAGTAGAAAATAATGGACGTAGGTTGACACATTTATGTCTATAAAACATTGAATTTTATTTCAAATAACTCCAACAGGATACATTTCGTATATGAACATGTTGTGATCACACTAGATTTTTTTGAAAAATATCAGCTTTGTGGTTTTTGATAGAATTGATAATATGTGATACAAAGTAGAAAATAATGGACGTAGGTTGACACATTTATGTCTATAAAACATTGAATTTTATTTCAAATAACTCCAACAGGATACATTTCGTATATGAACATGTTGTGATCACACTAGATTTTTTTGAAAAATATCAGCTTTGTGGTTTTTGATAGAATTGATAATATGTGATACAAAGTAGAAAATAATGGACGTAGGTTGACACATTTATGTCTATAAAACATTGAATTTTATTTCAAATAACTCCAACAGGATACATTTCGTATATGAACATGTTGTGATCACACTAGATTTTTTTGAAAAATATCAGCTTTGTGGTTTTTGATAGAATTGATAATATGTGATACAAAGTAGAAAATAATGGACGTAGGTTGACACATTTATGTCTATAAAACATTGAATTTTATTTCAAATAACTCCAACAGGATACATTTCGTATATGAACATGTTGTGATCACACTAGATTTTTTTGAAAAATATCAGCTTTGTGGTTTTTGATAGAATTGATAATATGTGATACAAAGTAGAAAATAATGGACGTAGGTTGACACATTTATGTCTATAAAACATTGAATTTTATTTCAAATAACTCCAACAGGATACATTTCGTATATGAACATGTTGTGATCACACTAGATTTTTTTGAAAAATATCAGCTTTGTGGTTTTTGATAGAATTGATAATATGTGATACAAAGTAGAAAATAATGGACGTAGGTTGACACATTTATGTCTATAAAACATTGAATTTTATTTCAAATAACTCCAACAGGATACATTTCGTATATGAACATGTTGTGATCACACTAGATTTTTTTGAAAAATATCAGCTTTGTGGTTTTTGATAGAATTGATAATATGTGATACAAAGTAGAAAATAATGGACGTAGGTTGACACATTTATGTCTATAAAACATTGAATTTTATTTCAAATAACTCCAACAGGATACATTTCGTATATGAACATCCCAGCCAACATGCATAGTTGGGCCCCACATGGGGTTATTGTGGGCTAGTTGGGTAATGAGTGGGCATGGGATTTATCTGGGCTAACTGCATGAGACCCATATGGTTATCCCATAAAGGAACCCATTTTGTGAGCCCTGTTGGGCTAAATATATGGGTCCTATACAGGATTAATGTGGGCTAACTGGCAATGGGACAGAAATGGGCAATTTTATATGGGACCCATGTGGTTTTAGTATAATGGGCCCAGCATGGGAAGCCCATGTGGGCAGACTGTATTTATCCCAAGTGGTATCAATGTGGGCTCACCTTACATGGGTTCAACCTGGGCATGGATATATAGGGCCCATTACATTTTTATGTGGGCTAACTGGGAATGGGACATAAATGGGCATTATTATATGGGACCCATGTGGTTTTAGTATAATGGGCCCAGCATGGGAAGCCCATGTGGGCTAACTGTATTTATCCCAAGTGGTATCAATGTGGGCTCACCTTACATGGGTTCAACCTGGGCATGGATATATAGGGCCCACTACATTTTTATGTGGGCTAACTGGGATTGGGACAGAAATGGGCAATATTATAAGGGACCCATGTGGTTTTGGTATAATGGGCCCAGCATGGGAAGCCCATGTGGGCTAACTGTATTTATCCCAAGTGGTATAAATGTGGGATCACCTTACATGGGTTCAACCTGGGCATGGTTATATAGGGCCCAATACATTTTTATGTGGGCTAACTGGGAATGGGACAGAAATGGGCATCATTATATGGGACCCATGTGGTTTTGGTATAATGGGCCCAGCATTGGAAGCCCATGTGGGCTAACTGTATTTATCCCAAGTGGTATAAATGTGAGATCACCTTACATGGGTTCAACCTGGGCATGGATATATAGGGCCCACTACATTTTTATGTGGGCTAACTGGGAATGGGACAGAAATGGGCAATATTATATGGGACCCATGTGGTTTCGGTATAATGGGCCCAGCATGGGAAGCCCATGTGGGCTAACTGTATTTACCCCAAGTGGTATAAGAGTGGGCCGACCTTACATGGGTTGAACCTGGGCATAGATATATAGGCCCCAGTTTAATTTTATTTGGGCTAACTGGGAATGGGACAGATATATGCATCAGTATATGGGACCCATGTGATTTTAGTATAATGTGCTCAGCATGGGAAGCCCATGTGGGCTAACTGTATTCATCCCAAGTGGTATAAATGTGGGATCACCTTACATGGGTTCAACCTGGGCATGGATATATAAGGCCCAGTACATTTTTATGTGGGCTAACTGGGAATGGGACAGAAATGGTCATCATTATATGGGACCCATGTGGTTTTAGTATAATGGTCACAGTATGGGAAGCCCATGTGTGCTAACTATATTGACCCCAAGTGGGATAAGTGTCGTATAACCTTACATGGGTTCAGCCTTGGCATGGATATACAGGCCCCAGTTCATTTTTATGTGGGCTAACTTGGAATGGGACAGAAATGGACATCATTATATGGGACCCATGTGGTTTTGGTATAATGGGCCCGGCATGGGAAGCCCATGTGGGCTAACTGTATTTACCCCAAGTGGGCTAAATGTGGGATGATCTTACATGGCTTCAACCTGGGCATATATATAGGCCCCAGCTCATTTTTTTATGTGGGCTAACTGGGAATGGGACAGACATGTGCATCAGTATATAGGACCCATGTGATTTTAGTATAATGTGCCCAGCATGGGAAGCCCATGTGGGCTAACTGTATTTATCCCAAGTGGTATAAATGTGGGATCAACAGATACAGATTTAAACTGTACATTGAATTTACATTTATAAATTCAATGTATATTTTAAATCTGTATCTGTTGATCAAAACCAACAAGAATTACAACTCATAGTGCCACAATCAAAAACTAAACTAAAAAACAGGAAGTGAACCGTGTTGATTTCCCATCATGCTTAGCGGTATATTAGTGTTCAATTATAGTTTAAATCTGTATCCGTTGATCAAAGCCAACAAGAATTACAACTCATAGTGCCACAATCAAAAACGGGGAGTGGACTATGTTGATTTCCCATAATGTTTAGCAGTATTTTAGTGTTCCGGGCTGCACCATGAGTCAGAAGGACATCTGTGTTATAGAACTGCCTCTTGTTAAAGATTGGGTATTATCTGTTGTGAGGCTCAGAGTGTTCTTTGAGTGTAACTCACACAATGTTAAGACAGAAGTCACAGAGTATGGTGCAATATACGTGCTCTCGGCAGGTTGGATCGGAAAATCCGACACATAAATTATGCTGGTAAGAACACACATGGGTCTGTAATGAGCCTCATGTAAATTAACCATCTGGGAACCACTGAAAGCCCAGACAGTGCCCATTATAGTCTATCCGGGCAAACCCACGTGGGGCCACCATGGAAACTGTGGACAAACCCACTTATAACCCATATTTTTAGCCCAGTTGGGACCCAGTTTAGTCTCAGGTAGATATTCTTCAAGGCACACACATGGGTTTTACATGGGTCTCATTTAAGTTAAACATCTGGGTCCCACTGAAAGCCCAGTCAGGGCCCATTAAAATCTATCTGGGCCAACCCATGTGGGGCCACCATGGAAACCGTGGACAAACCCACTTATTACCCATATTTTTAGCCCAGTTGGGACCCAGTTTAGTCCCAGGTAGATATTCTTCAAGGTACACACATGGGTTTTACATGGGTCTCATTTAAGTTAAACATATGGGTCCCACTGAAAACCCAGTCAGGGCCCATTAAAATCTATCTGGGCCAACCCATGTGGGGCCACCATGGAAACCGTGGACAAAACCTTTTGGGGCCCATGTTTTTTGCACATATGTATACCATATGGGGCCCACCTGTGCATGCTGGCTGGGATGTTGTGATCACACTAGATTTTTTTGAAAAATATCAGCTTTGTGGTTTTTGATAGAATTGATAATATGTGATACAAAGTAGAAAATAATGGACGTAGGTTGACACATTTATGTCTATAAAACATTGAATTTTATTTCAAATAACTCCAACAGGATACATTTCGTATATGAACATGTTGTGATCACACTAGATTTTTTTGAAAAATATCAGCTATGTGGTTTTTGATAGAATTGATAATATGTGATACAAAGTAGAAAATAATGGACGTAGGTTGACACATTTATGTCTATAAAACATTGAATTTTATTTCAAATAACTCCAACAGGATACATTTCGTATATGAACATGTTGTGATCACACTAGATTTTTTTGAAAAATATCAGCTTTGTGGTTTTTGATAGAATTGATAATATGTGATACAAAGTAGAAAATAATGGACGTAGGTTGACACATTTATGTCTATAAAACATTGAATTTTATTTCAAATAACTCCAACAGGATACATTTCGTATATGAACATGTTGTGATCACACTAGATTTTTTTGAAAAATATCAGCTTTGTGGTTTTTGATAGAATTGATAATATGTGATACAAAGTAGAAAATAATGGACGTAGGTTGACACATTTATGTCTATAAAACATTGAATTTTATTTCAAATAACTCCAACAGGATACATTTCGTATATGAACATGTTGTGATCACACTAGATTTTTTTGAAAAATATCAGCTATGTGGTTTTTGATAGAATTGATAATATGTGATACAAAGTCTTTATTGTGTTCTTCTTCTAGTGGTGGCTAGTACTGTAGTAAATAGCTTGAGGAACACTACTGCCACCATGTGGTAAGACGAGTAGGATTCTGGACCCCGCCCACAGAAGGGGTACAAAAAAGCTGTGGAAACAGAACATAGATGTGACCCGACCCGAACTGAGCCGACCTGAGCCGATCCAACCCGAGCCGAGCCGAGCGGTGGAAAAGAGGCATTAGACTGCTGGAGGACAAACTGACCACATCTCAAACTAATAGATACAAATGAATAGTGAATCATTTGCATTTGTAATTATTTCTGTCTTACCTTGTGTTTTATTTATTTATTATTATTATTATAGTTATTATTATGGTTGTTGTTATTATCATTATTTGTCTTTCCTCCTTGAGAAAGACCTGCTCCCTCCTTTCTGAATCTGGCGTTCAGTGTTCGTTCCTACTTCCTGTCCTCTCATACCCCAGCCGGTCAAAGCAGATGGTCGCTCATCCTGAGCCTGCTTCTGCTGGAGGTTTCTTCCTGTTAAAGGAGAGTTTTTCCTTTCCACTGTTGCCAGTGTGCTTGCTCAGGATGGGAAACTGTGACAAAATGAATATTCAACACAATCTGCTGGCTTCCTTAGATAGATAATCTTCCTAATTTACTTTTTATGTACGTGAATATGATTTTGTTCAGTGCCCCGAGACTTGGCGCTAAATAAATAAACTGAATTGAAATGAACATATTAGATTTGACTGTGTAAACCAGTTTTAATCCAGCAAATAAAGAAATAAAAACATTTAAACGATCAAAACTAAAAACATTAGACCTAGTCATTTTCTTATCGAATGAAGCGATTACACAGTATATTGTAAATCTGAACGGGGGAAAGTGTGAGACTACCTACGATTAGTAGCTGGACTCCATCAAAACACCAGTCCACAGACTGTCTACAACGTCCTTTAGAAATTGAGAACTTTTTCACGTTTCTGCAAATATCAAGAGAATTTCCAGCCGAGTATTTGCACATATTTACCCTTGTGATGCTTAGTCAGTCAAATTCTTAAAGAAAACCTTGCACATGCACACACACACACACACACGCAACTGTGGAGTGATGCATCGCCTGCTTTTCATTAAAGGACGTGAACTGCAGCTGCGTAACGATGCAGGGTGTTCGGTTTGCTCAAACACGAGGAAATGAGAAAACGTTTTAATCCAGTTCGATCCTTTTCACACCCACACAAAGAGTTACATGGGTTCATGTTAAAGTCAAAGATTGTCCTCTGAAAGACACTCACGCATGTTTGTACATGTACAGCTGCTGATTGTGATCGTCGATCGACAAAACGTCTTGTAGCTTAAGTCCTCCTCAAAGAACGCTGGTTAAGGTTAATGATGATTATGATGAAGATGAGACTCAAGAAAAGCCGCCTCTGCTTTATTCTCCTTTTAGGGAGGACGTGTCCCTAATGGTTTCATATGTGCACATGCAAACACGAGCAGAGTGGTGCTGGCTTCCACACACACAATGTCCTTAATGCAGATCACCGCACACAGTTGCAACCACTCATTAAAAACAACAATTAAATCCCAGTACGGAGGTGCAGCAGACCCAACATTTGTCAATTACTGGAACGAGGGGAGACTTTTACACAGAGGGCAAAGAAAATTGAGGAGGATGTAATCACCACCTTCACAAAGCCGGGTTCGTATTGTTCCAACACGGACAACATGTTCGTAATTTGCACTTTAATGGGATAGCCAACCTCTTGGGTGAAATGTGCTCCTCAAATGGTCTTCCTTCACAAATCTCACCCAAGGCCTGAGGGCAAGAAGGTGGAGAGGCTGCTCTGTCTGGAAGGAGGCGTTTCTGATAATGCACCACTGCCCCCTTATGGTTGCATTTCTGTCAAAACCATACACATTTTTTTAATAAACGTATTTATTTATAAACATGTTGAATAGACGAGAACGTATGACAGTTTTTTTAAGGGAAAGAAGGAAAGTCAAAGGGTTGCATAATAACTTAGTCGTGAAAACCAAAGGGCTGTAATTTAAGATGAAACCTAAATATTGAAATAAAATATGATGACACTACTTTTTTTGTTTGTTCAGGTAAAAACTTGGAACAAATGTTTGAGTTGATAAATTCTGAGTTTGTAAAAATACAGTATTGGTTTAAGTTAAACAGGTTATCATTAAATCTAGTTAAAACCAATTATATGATATTTAGTAAGAAAAAGCTAACGATTGATGCTCTTTTTAAGATTGACGATTTTGAAGTATGCAGGGTAAGTGAGGTGAAGTTTTTGGGTGTAATTATTGATGAGAAGTTGTCTTGGAAACAACACGTACATTTTGTAAAAACTAAAATATCTAGGTCTATTTACTAAATGATAAAGCACTATATTTGTTATACAATACAATTATTTTCCTGCTCTTAATTTACTGTATAGATGTTTGGGGTACAGCATGCAAAACTGTAACCAAACCTATTTTTATTTTACAGAAGAGAGCCATAAGAATTATAGCAAGAAAACATTACTGTCATCCATCAGATGTTTTGTTTTACGAATTGAAGTTGTTGAAGTTTTATGATTTGGTTGACTATAATATTCTTAGTATTATATTCTTTTAGTATTTCAAAGCTTAAATTTCCAAAGTTAAAAAGGACTAGTACTTATAATCTCAAGGGAACAGATCTTTTTGTTATGCCACAACACAGAACCAGTTTAAAGAGTAGGTCTACTTTAGTACAAGGAATAAGACTGTGGAATGGTTTGGAACCTGATATTAAAATTGCAAAATCAATACCTATATTTAAGAAAATGATTAAAATAAAAATTTTGAACAAATATTCATAAATTAGATCTTGTACAAACTACTATATATGGTATTATGTGAGAAATCATTTATAATCTTATTTTTTGTGATTGCTGTTTGAATTGATTGTATGAATTAATTTTGTTGAAGAAGGGGCAGATACGACAAGATTTTTTTCTTCTTCTGCCTCCTTTCATTTCATGTATTTTTGATTTTATATTGTGGTTTTTTTGTAAACAGTATTCTTGTGTTTTTAAATTTTGAAATGAATAAATTGCTTGATTGATTGATTGAAAATATTTAAAAGCTCTTTCTGACGTGTCAGAAACTAATAACTTGGCTGATTTGTGTTGAAAGTTATAGGAGCCTGTTTTTCTATTTTCTGGGACTGCCAGAAACTCATAAATGGGCTGACAAACTCATTTAAAGTAAATCAAGTTTGTTCATTTCCAGTCATATTAAAGTCAGTTTTATGTTTTGGCCTGATTTTTTAAAAGTTTTTTTTATTGATTAGCCGATATGTAACCTTTTGTTAAGCAGAATGGCTCGGATGATGGAATAAAGCTGTGCAATGTGCAGAGATGGTCAGCGCCGCGCTGACACCTAAATGTCACAAAAAGGTGAAGTATTTGGAAACGCGGAGCTTGAAGGATTACTTGTGGTCTTTTGGACACCAGGTTACGTTCCGTGGGATGTCGGCTCATTTTTCTGTGCGGTGCCACGGATTGTTGAGGCCCGGTCGGATTCAAGGACGCTGACCCCGAACCTTTTAGAAGCTGCTCCTTGAAAACTAGTGACTAATGGCGAGAAAGTTTCTGGAGAATGTCACCGCAACATAAGATGACCACTCGAGGCAAACGGCAAACTATGGAGCTGTATGAGCAACGTTTTAGTGTTTTTCCTTTCCAGTCTGCCATCATCTTTACGATCGATTCTCTGTTTGGTTTGGACACCGTCTTCTCTCTTGTTTGCTCTACATGCCGAGAATTTCAAGCGACACTTCCACAAAACAAATCAATACTTCTATTGTCTGTAAAAACGTCTGCGCCTCCACGCAAACACATATCCAGCATCTCTAGACAACGTTTTAGCTCCATGTCTCGCAGCTGCTGTTATTTTTACTGCTAATGTTACAATCTGGAGATGCTTTTGTGTGCATTTTAGACATATTCCACTAATGTTGCTAACGAGCTAACGAGAAAAGCATTCGCTTCTTAAAAATAAGCACAAAGCAGCTGCTGTGCGACCTTGTTGACATTTTTTCCAAGTCAAGATCTCACAGTCAACTGAAGCTGTTAATTAACCACAATCTCACGTTTCTCTCTCTTTTTAAGAGTAGGAGGTGGAAATAAAACAGGTAATTGAACTGAGCAGACAGCATCATCTGTTTGAGTAAACTTTACTTGAACTTGTCAGCTATTCTGTTCATTGCAGCCCCAGACAGGTAGAAGTACAAAGCCTCGTTTCCACTCGGCTAGTTTCTGGTTTTTAAAATGAAACAACTTGCCCAAAGGAAACAAATTTCAATTATAACAATTGCACAGTTGCAGCAGCTCCACCCTTGAGCACAATAAGAATGTCTTCTTCTTTTTTTAAAACAACCAAAAAAAATTGCTTTTAGGTTGTTTTAGTCTATAGCTACAGGTATTTCAAATCTTGTGCTATTTTAGTAGTTTTTTGTTTTTTCTTGTCCGTTAAATTGGAATATTTTATGCCTTTTGGATATTTGCCCAGTAGGTTACATGTTTTTGTTCCCCTTTTGTATTTCTTGGATTTAAGTTTTTTTTTTCTTTTATATAAATAAGTGGCTTTCTTGGACACAGGCTGCATTTTCAGTAAAAAACTCACAGATCATCATTTCAAGATTTTTAGTTATGTTGTGCTATCTTCTGTTGTGTATAAGATATGGATTTATAGAATTCAAAATCTTCTAACATACAAAGCTCTCAACAACCTAGCTCCATCTTATATTACAGATCTTATTGTTCCATATTTTCCTAACAGAGCACTTCACTCTCAGACTACAGGTTTACTTGTGGTTCCTAGTTTTCAAAAGCAAACCGGGAGGAAGATCTTTCTGAGGCTCCTCTTATGTGGAACCAACTTCCAGTTCTATTTCATCCCTCCTGACCGGCAGAGGGCGGTGCTGAAATCACTGAATATTCCCTTCGCGCATGCACTGTTCGAGTAATTATATCAACGACGTCACACAGGTGTGACCGGATAAGCAACCAAGAGGCCATATAGCCTAGTGTTATCCGTTAATTCAGTCCTTCTTTCTTCTCGCGCGTGGTTCAATCCAAGGCTTCAGACCTTTGGATCTTTTCTCTACAGTTGCTGGAGGCCCGATAGCTTGTTAGCTGGAGCAGCATGCTCCCTTTTGTGGGCTGCGACGGTTTCACCTTTGTGAAGGTATTTCATTGGGGGCGATCGTAGCCTTGACTGTGTTCAACTCTGGTGAGTAGTTTCTGCTTATTTTGCTGGAGTTCGTGCGGCGGCTTCACCTCGCGAGGAGACTACTGTAGCTGTTTTCGCATTGCACGGCCCTCAACGGCCCGGCCCGCCCCGCCTTCTAACCCGGGTTCGTCATGTTCGCATTTTCCTTTTCCGCCCGGGGTCCGCACTTGTTTTGGAACCCGCCAAGACGTGGTTCTGATTGGGCCGGGCTCCCGGGCCCAGTTTGACGTCATGTACTGCTCATCATTTGATTCGTTGTTTGCAGCAGGGGCCGGACTCGTTCCAACAACAACAACATCAGCGCGAGCTGAATTTCATTACAATTTAACTACAGAAACCCCTAAAAGAAATTGCTAGCTGAATTAGTTTTTCTGAGTTTAATTTTTGTTAATAACTGATTACAAATCAGTTTATGTTAGAACGTAAATAACACGAAGCGCGCACCCATATAGAGCATGTCCGCCTTTCATTAAAATACACATTAACTAATATTCTCTAACTCTTGCCTGTAGCCAGTATTTTAAAATATAACTAATATTCTGTAACTCCTGCGCGTAGCCTGGATGTTACATGAGGCGAATCTTTTATAGGAAAAGTGGACTCCTAAAATAACCAATACGAGTCCATGGCTGAGTGTGAGTGGTTACGGTGTCTGCCTTCTACTCTAAATTTTATCTTGACTCGGGGAAGTGGGTTCGCGTCCCACCTGGTTGAACTTATTTTACGTTTGTCTTTTATTGGAGAAAATAAAAAGAAGGAGTTTGTGTTTTGCCTGTGTTTAACACAAACTCCTTTATTTTCTCCAATAAAAGACAAACGTAAAATAAGTTCAACCAGGTGGGACGCGAACCCGCTTCCCCGAGGCAAGATAAAATTTAGAGTAGAAGGTGGACTCTGTAACCACTCGGCCACAGACTCGTATTGGTCATTTAAGGAGTCCACTTTTACTATAAAGGATTCGCCCCACGTAACATCCAGGCTACGTGCAGGAGTTTCAGAATATTAGTTATATTTTAAAATCCTAACTACGGGCAAGAGTTAGAGAATATTAGTTATATTTTAGTGAAATTCAGCTCGCGCTGAAAGGCGGAAATGCTCTATATGGGTGCGCGCTTTGTTATTTACGTTCTAACATAAGCTGATTTGTAATCAGTTATTAACAAAAATTAAACTCAGAAACCCTAATTTATATATTCAGCTAACAAATATTTTTTAGCGGCATCTCCTCTCTTAAAACACTGTAAGCGCGCACACAAGAACTTCCCACCCACTTCAAGAGAACGCCCCACCCACTTCAAGGCGGCTGTCCGCAGAATGCGTAATGAACGGGGGCGGGCCAGGCCGGGCTCTGGGCCAACCAGGGACGTGCTGGGCTGGGGCGGGCCGTGCAATGCGAAAACGGCTTGTGTGGATTTATACGCAAGTAATCTTATGGTGTCTTGAAGCTTCCAAGTGTGTGAGTTTCAACGGTAACTTTTCGACCATTGGTTCCGGCTCCGTCCGCTTCCTGGGATGCTTTCTGGTAGGATTCAACATCTACCGTAAGTAGTTTGATTTGTTTGGTTTACGCAGCCAGCTGTGTTCTGGCCTCTTTTAGTTTGGCCGTGTTTTTTTCCTTGGTGAAGGTTGGCTTTGTGCACCCTCTCCCAAACATTTTCTTAGCCAAATCTTGAACGGTTGGGTTAAGCTGCTGGTGCTAGTCTTTCAGTTTGGCCTTGTTTTTTTCCTTGGTGATGGTAAACGTTGTGTACCCTCTCCCGAGCGGCTTTCATTATGCTAGCAGTGCTAGCCTCTCTCGGTTTGGCCTTGTTTTATGTCTCTGAGGCTTGTGCTTCCAAGTGTGCTTCCTCTCTACCTTTGTTACAAATCTTGGAATAAAAATAGACTCTCATCTTACATTCGAAAATCACATTAAGCTTCTGTTTAAAACCTGCTTCTTCCATCTTCGAAACATCTCCAGACTTCGCCCATCCCTAACTTTTTCTGATGCTGAGAAGCTCGTCCATGCTTTTGTCTCCTCCAGGCTCGACTACTGCAACTCCCTGTTTATTGGAATCCCTGGTAAATACCTTCAGAAGCTTCAATATATTCAAAACAGTGCAGCAAGGATTTTGTTGAGAGTTCGTAAATTTGAACATATTACGCCCATTCTCCATAACCTTCATTGGCTTCCTGTCACCTACAGAATTCAGTACAAAACTGCTCTCATTACACATCAATGCTTACATGGAACTTCACCAGATTATCTAAAGGACATTCTTGTTCCATATTCATCCACCCGGTCTCTGCGGTCACAGAACAGTAATCTCCTTCACATTCCGAGAACCAAATTAAGGACCATGGGAGACCGGGCTTTCAGTGTAGCTGCCCCCTGCCTATGGAACTCTCTTCCTGACTGCCTGAGAGCTCCACAGTCACTGGTTGACTTTAAAAGCGGCTTGAAGACCTTTCTTTTTAAGCAAGCCTATTCTGCCTCCTCATGATTCTATCTTTGATCTTAGTTGATACTATTACTGATTTTATTTGTTTTATCACTTGTTTTATTTTACCTTTAATTTTGTTGCACTTTGTAGCACTTTGAGATTTTCATTAATGAAAAGTGCGTTATAAATTAAATTCATTATTATTATTATTGTGCCTCTCATCTATTGTTTACCAGCACCAGTCTTCTCACTGGCATCGTACGCTTCGGCTGAGCTGGATTTTCTAGCCCGAACTTTGAATTAATTGGTGAAGGTGCGTGTTCGCACGCCCCCTCTCCCAATCATTCTCGCCTGTGTCATAATCGGCTGAGCTACTAGCTCTGACCTTGATTTAATTGGTGAATGTGTGTGTTCGTGCGCCCCCTCTCCCAAGTTTCTCTCCTGCTGGCATCATAATCGGCTGAGCTAGAGTTGCTAGCTCTGGCCTTGATTTTTTTACTGGTGGTGTTGTGCGTTTTGCACCCCTCTCCCAAATCATTCCCACCGGCATCATAATCGGCTGAGCTAGGCTTGCTAGCTCTGACCTTGGTTTAACTAGTGAAGGTATGCGTCTCCCGCCCCTCTTCCAGATCATTCCCACCGGCATCATAACACTAATGCTGTGCCTCGGAGCATTGGATCGAACTAGGATTCTAGTTCTGACCTTGCTCTTCTTTTTAGTTGGTGAAGGTGAGCGTTGCTGTCCTCTTTCCCAATTTTCCTTTCCTTCTAAGTAGGAGTATGAACGGCTCCCACTGCTGCACGGGTTGCGGGGCCGTGTTCCAGGCAGATGACGGTCATGACCTGTGCCCTGCCTGCCTTGGGCATGACCACCTATTTGAGGCCCTGTCGGAAAACCCCTGTATGAATCAGCGGATTCGGATGTTGTCAGTCCATAGAGTGGGCGTTATCAACTGTTATCACCCCCATTTGTATGGGCAAATAGGTCACAATCTACCTACTAGCATGTTGAACATAACGTTATCAGCGTTATAATTGCAGTAGGCAGCGTGTTTCCGACAACCCGGAAGTGTAGCGTTTTTGTTTTCAGCTTATGTAACTGTTTTCCTAAACCTAACCTTACCTTTTTTTTTACCTAACCTTTTTTTTTTTTCTTCTTCCGGCACTCGGCAAGGCAAGTCGCATATCTTTCTGCTCTTCCCTCCCCTAAGTTTTTCCTACTCCCTGCTTGCTTTTCGTCTCGTCTGCGACCCTTCAGCGCTCACTCGAACCAATATGGAATTAATAAATTGGGCTGTTTCTTCAATGGATAAGATTTTTTCCACGAAGCGGACCGTGCCAGGAGAAGCTGTCTGTCCCTCCGACACACACGCGGCTGGATACGTGCTGGACTCGTGGGGTCAGTGGCAGCCCATGTGTCTGACCGTCTTAAGTGTCGAGGACGTGGAGGATTTGTGGATTATTGGAATATTGGTAGCAACTGCTCTGTTTTTTGGCGTAAGCGGAGTTGTCTGTTACTGGAAGCTGAGGGAGGCTTCGGCAGCTATCAGCGCGCTGTCGACACTACCTGATCAGCAAAATTCTCTGAACCGGGCCGTGAGCTCCTCATCCCAGCTGTTGTATGAGCTCAATCGCTCGCTTGCAGGGCGCTTTGGGACTTGTTTACAGCCACCCCGGATCAATCAAGGGACAGATGGGGGTTCATAGAGCGGGACCACATATTATTTGGATTTTTTTGGCCATGAAACAGCACCACAGACTTGATGGCGGCAGTGGAAAAGAACACTGTGGTCTATTGGATAATAAACAAGACTATTATCTGGCTTCTGCACATGTCCTTGAAAAAGAAGGCTGTCAGAAGCCATTCTCCTGGGAGTGTGGAGCTGAAGAGACCTGCTGCCCTCCCCCCCTCACCCCCCCCAGAGATTTCTGTGCAGCCTCAGATAACGCCCAGCTGCACATCTGCTGAACTTGTGTTTGTCTGAAGTTACTCACAGACTCTATCTCCTTGCCTGCCGTCTCTCAATTTGTTATTGTAACTAAATGTGCTTTTTGATATGGTTTTTACTGGATCACGCGGTGTCTTGAAGACAAAACGTGATTCATCTTTTTTTAATATCAACGCTGTAAAACCCCGTGTCTTTGCCTGTTTTCCTGCCTTTGACCTTCATCTGGGGACAGATGAGAGCGGCCGCGCTATAAGCATATCATGTGTTGATAAACATGTCATGTGTTTTGTTGAGCAGCAGCTTTTTGCACTCATTCTCTCTCCTGGATGACTGTAACTACATATTTACGCTGTATCGGTGAAAATTGATGCAATGTTAATAAACCTATCTTGTATCTTGTATCTTAAACCTGATCCAGAGGACCAACCCTAAACCTAACCCCAGATCATCGTTGTGCCTAAACCTAACCAAGACCCTAAACCTAACCCAAGACCCTTTACTCTAAACCTAACCACGTAGCTAAAGACGGAGCCTGCCGTCATCCATTGTAATGGTGATAACGTACCTTTAAAACTCCTAGAAGGTACAGGAGGGGCAATCTGACTGCTATGAATGGGGATGATAATGGGCAATCTGGCCGCTACGTATAGTTGATAACATCCGAAGCGGGTGTATGAATTGTAGCTTCATTCCTCGTGCCATGAGGATGACTCGGCTGGCCCAGTTTCGCCCCGACATTGGCGATGACCTCCCGCCTTCTGGATAGGAGGCCCCTCTTAGGCGCTCGAAGCGCAAGGCCGAGGCCACAACTTCTTCGGCCCTACCTGGGAAGAGGTGAGCTAAGTCTAGCCAGGGTCTCTCCATGAGAGTGGAGCAACTGTCTGCTGAGTTGGCGAAGATGAAATCCCTTTTGCAGGCATGCCAACCGGGGGCCACGCCAGGGGCAGTGGTCGGACTCTCCTCCCCACCCATGCCTGAGCTGGCCGGGGAGGAGGACGTGTTGTCCTTGTCTGCCTCTCTTTTTCTAGGTGAGGACGACGACCAGTCATCTAATCAGGGAACTGGTTCGCTTTCTTCGTCCCGGACCACAGATAGTGGGTCAGGTGACGACTTGATGCGGGACGTCATGCAGATGGCCCTGAGGCAGATAACAGGTGAACAACTGTTTTGCACTAGTAACACACAAAGAAGAAATATAGATTCAGCAAAGAATTGTAGGATGGTGTAGTGTAGAGCAATTAAACTTAATTACTCAGGGAGGCACAGTTACTGAAACCCAAGAGCTCAGGGGCCAGACATCCAGCACCCCTGGATGTCTGGCATAACTGATGAACCAGCAGTTATTGTCTAAGTAAGTTTGTTTCATGGTAGTTTTATTTAAATATGAACCCATTGTTGGACCAAACTGAGCTCACTCGTGGGCCTGCCAGTTGAACAGCCCTGGTGTAGTGCAATCATATTTTACAATAAAGAAAGAAAGAAGGGAAGAAAGCTAACCCAAAGGACCAGAGTTTCTCAATTTGACCACAAGAAACAGAAATAGGTGTATGTTTGTGATTTCCTCAAAATGAAAATAAAAACTTGGGACAAAAGTTGGATAGTACGATTTAGTAAATGATCGCACAGAAACCAACAACGCACAAGTGAAAACTTCTTTTTTTCCCATTCCTGTGTGAGACAGCAAACACACGTGCTCAAGGGCAGAGCTGCTGCGATTGTGCAAGTGACAGAATATTTGATTTGATTTTGATTTTTTTTAATCCAAGCTGTTTCGCTTCACAAATTTTCATTTAGACAGGAATATGTTAAAAGTCAACCCCCATGTGTGAGCACAACCCTCAGGAGCCAGGTTTCCGTTTTCCCACCTCCTGCTCTTGGCTTCTGCTCCTGACAAAGTCACAACTTCAAAGTCAAAACAGAGGAGAGGTGATACACACACACACACACACACACACACACATTACACCATCCAGACGTCCTAGTTTTATTTTTATATATTTCCTCTCATGCCATGCAATAGGGCTCCTTCACCTTTCGTGATACATATTTGAAGCATGTGTAATTTCACCACCGTGTTTCAGAGGAATCCCTCTCGGAGTTGAACTTGTACTTCTCTTGTCATGATGTAATATTCTCCCTGAAACACAGAGGCCAGCTTCTTTACCAGGCTTGTTGAGACATTTGTTCTCCTGCACTTCTCTCCGTTGCTACTATTGCACAGCAGAAACAGCGTGCGCGTCTTTAGAAAACGCATCGGTTTTGGACTAAATTGTAAGTGGATCGATATGGGGTAGAGGCAGGGCAGAGGACTTGGGACCAGAAAGTTGCGGTATTGCTCCCCGGGCGTTTACATAGCTGCACACTGTACCACCTGGGTATATCCCAGGTGTGATGAGTTAAATGCATAGAACTAATTTCACCATTGTATGTTTCCATACAATGATGACAATCTCAGACTTCCCTTCCTCTAAATTTACCGAACAAACCATGACTTGGTTATCCTCGGACATATAGTCCAATGTGGACATTTGAAATTAGGGATGTTCTGTTTAAGATAGTTGGTGTTTGTTGATCTCACTCGTAACATAGAGATGGTATTTGAATTTAAATATAATTTACAGGACATATGATGAAGCTTTTTCCAGGAAAAAATATCTGAGAAATCATGAATGAAGACATTAAAATGCCCAAACAGCTGAAATGACTGAAAATAGGTTAACAATACAGTGGTCCCTCGCTACTTCGTGGTTCGATTTTAGCGTACTAGCTCTTTCGCGTTTTTTTCCAACAACTGTCAACTTTAATATTACTCACGTGTTTGGGATGGTACGGGATAAAAAGTTAACAAAAAAATAGATGAAAATACTTTGGATAGGTGCCGTTATTTTGTAGTTTTCTTTTAATAAGCCTAAACTGTAATGACAGTCGAAGAATACACTACCCAAAAGCCAACAGTGCTTCCGGCCACTGCATTCTACCAAAATTGAGGGAAAGTTTTGCAGTGCGAATCTACACTATCTATGAAGCTCACGTCACAAATAATCCTGAAGCTTCCTGAAACTCAATTATCCACTCCTCACATCAACCTGGACAGGGCGGTGGGCTTCATCGCTGCAGGGTACGTCTGCAGAACAGGAACCCAGCTGTTCTGCAGAGCAATAATTGAGGGACTATTGTGACATGGGAGAGCACTTTTAGATGAATTAGTTGGAGTATTTTGATGTACAGGTACATATTGATGTTTGGATATATTGAGCAAGGCATGCAGAAAAACTAAATGCAGTTTACATTGAGTGCAGACCTGCATTTAAGAATTGCACACCAGTAAAACTGGAAAACTACTGGACTAAACTTTTTCAAACTGCACCGTTTGATTTTTGTGATTTCAAACTTTGCAATGAGTACCTTGACATTTATCATAATCAGACACGCCCACTTTGACACGTTATTAATCGATACTGTATACTGTCCCCGCTGTAAAATGGACAAATTTGAATTGCAAAAATGATGTCTGCTCACCTGATTTATTGATTTGGCCTATAGTTCAGCATGCAATGCAGCGCATGGCACAGCCGGTGGTGCATGAAAACACAAAACCCTCCTCACACACAGGGAGGTCAGCCCGCCTGCTTCTCTGTGTGACAGTAAACCTTTAATGAGTAATAAAAAAACGGGCTGACCTTGAACACTGCATGCTGCTCTCCTGCTACGATCAGATCTGATAAAGCGCTGAACGAAGCAGTTGCAGAGACACAGCGATCATTAAATTAAAAGACGGATCCGTGCAGCTTCCTCAGTATTGCGGGCTCTGTGCCGGTCAGTTGTGGTGAAAAGGGAGCTGAGCTGGAAGGCAAAGCTGTCCATTTAATGGTCAGTCTATGTTCCAGTCCTCACCTATGGTCACGAACTCTGGGAAGTGACTGAAAAATAAGATAACAGATACAGGCAGCAGGAATATGTTCTGTCCACAGGGCAGTGGCCTCTCAGAAACCAGGTGAGAAGCTCAGTTATCCCAGAGAGACTCCACAGAGCTGCTGCTCCTCCACACCAGGAGCCGAGGTGGTTCAGGCAGATTGTCCCCTGGAGGCCAACTAGACCCTGGGGAAGACCTGGCCTAGGAACACCTTGGAGTCCTCCCAACAGCTGGAAGAGGCAGCCAGCTGTGGGCCTCCCTGCTCAGAATGCTGACCCCACGACCCGACTCCAGAACGAGCAGCAGACAATGAAGAACAATTCTAGAAGAGTCCTCCAGAATTTGTTGGATTTAACTGCTCAAACACTTGTTTTGAGATGAAACCTTCACCATCTTTTGATTAAATTATATTAATAGAAAACTCAATGTAATTTATCTCAATATTCAAGCACAACGAGGGTAAACAAAATAAAACAAATAAAAATAAACAGCGGTCATTCCTATTTCCTTTCCTCTAGCTCCACCATCTGGTTAGAATCTGAATGTGTCCAAGACTCTTTTCCATTTTGGACCAAATAAACTAACCACATTCATTAATAAGTGAAAATGCATTTACTGCAAAAATGCAGTGTGAATGTTTATTGCTGAAGAACTGCTGAAATCTGTTAAAAAAAATACTGAAATTTAGCTGAAATGAAAGAACAAGTCTAAATCAGCAGAAGAAACCAAAGACAAATATTTGCTGAATTAGGTTTAAATAAGCAGAAATGAGCACAAAAAAGTGGAAATTACATGAAAAAGCATAAATGATTTTAAAAAAAAAACAGCTGAAAAGTAGCTAAAAACAGAAATAAGCTTGAATTAGCAGAAGGAATTGGAAAGAGCACAATTTAGCCCATGTAGGCTGAAAAAAAAGCAGAACTTAGCAAAAACAAAAACCATCAAATAGCTGAAAAGTAGCTAAAAACAAGTAGAAAAAAGAAATTACCAGAAGGAAATCAAGAGAGCACAATTTAGAAATTAGTGCAAAAATTGTGGAATTAGCTGAAAATGCTAAAATTAGCATTAAAACAGCTAAATAGTAGCTGAAATAGCAGGAAAACTGAAATGTGCATAAATAAGCTGAAAGGAGCATAACAAGCTGAAATTAGCAGAAAGAAGTTAGAAGAAGCTCATAAATGTTTTAGTTAGAAAGAAAGAATCTGAAAGGAGCACAAAAAAGTCTAAATTTGCACATGGAAGCTGAAAGAAGCTGAAGCAGAATAAAATGTTAAAGAAGCAGCAAAATGTAAACTAAACTAAAGATTTGAAGGATGTAAAATGAGCTCAGTTCATTTCCTATGAGAAAAAAATGGCAGAAAAAGCTAGATTTCAAAAAACCAAAGTTGCACCGATACCAAAAACTCATGGCACCCTTCTCCTAAACAAGCTGAATGTTTTGATCTATGATTTGTTGAAATAGCACTAAAATTGTGGAAATATGCCAAAAACCGAACTCAATAAAAATGGATCTGAATTGTGTGAATTCTTTATAAACATTCACACAATAAATGAAGATGTTTGACAGATTTCACTTTCTAAATGCTCGAGTCATCTAAAAATTAAATGAGATCAGAGTAGAATTGCACTACAATTCCAAGAGAACTTTTTGATTTTTTTTAAATACTTTTTCAAAGAGCGTCCTGATGCATGCTCAATAATCCAGGTAGAACAATGCAACAAGGTTAAATCGGGTCATCTGGACGGATTCTTCTTCGCTGAGAAGAACTCTTCTCCATCGTCCATAAGAAGTGGAGAACTGCAGCAATCACTGTCCCCAAAACACTCAGCTGTTTCAGTTAAACATTTTATTTGTTGTCCAAATGTTTTATCAGTAGATGAGAAATAAAAGGCATTTATTATTTTTCTGTCAACATTCTTTTAAACAAAAATATAACTATTTACAATCACTTGTAAAAAAGACATAAAAAGCGTACGAGCAAAAATGATGTCTTTCTAAAAGACATAAGGTACGACGACTATACACGTGAGACGAAAGCAAAAAACCTGTAAGCCACAGACGGAGTTAACACCTCTTTGTACAGATTGTGCCGCTCGCTCACAACATTTAAGCTTATTGTGCATTTCTGCTGTAATGCCAAACAATGTTCACAAACACACACACACACACACACATGAAGAAAAACAAACACACATTCACATCTCTCGTACTGCATTCCAGAAAACACGGCAGGAGAAAACGTTTCTAAATTACAATCAGGCTGACAAAAATCAGCTCGGTTTTCAGTTCAGGTGGCGTCTCTCTCTTTTTACCTAAATTTAAATACTGACATGTTGTGCTCTGGTGCATGTAAAAACAAACAACAACAACAACAACAAAAAACAGCGGCTAACGAGGAGGAATTAAGCTAAAAGCAAATTCAGCTTCAAGAATCACAAAACGTAAAAAGGAATTTAGGAGTCAATTAAAGCTAAATTATTATTATTACGTATTTTTTACATACCAGTGCAGAAGCCAGGTTTATTTAATGGCACGCAGTATGAAAAAGTTGAACGCATTTAAAACACAACAAGCTTCTGATTTCTGAATAAGAAAAATAAACATTTGCACTAAACGATCTATTGGAAGCGTTCTGCTTTAAAACTAATGCAGAACATTAATACTGACTTGTGTTTATTAGGAAGACAGTTGTGCAAAAAAATAAAAAAATTAACAGGATCTGCCAGTTTCTGACACTATAATAAATATTCTTTTCAGAAAGTCTCATTTAGGAGCATGGCTTCATAAAGACGCCTTTTTCTGTTCGGTTCAGCGTCAAACAGCCAATGAACTCACTTTAATCCATAAAAATGGCAGCAACTCAAACGAGAAGACAAAAAAATAAAATCCAAAACAACGCCTAAATATGATCCTACAGCACACACACAGGACGCCACATCCAGCAGTTACGCTCAAAGACAGGAAGTGGCAGCAACAACTGAGAGAACAGAAAAATCTAAATGGGTGTCATTAAAAAAAATGACTAGAACCAACAAAAAGTCCTTTAAAGTCTCCTGCCTCAAAGGAACGGGGCAAACACCACCTCGCAGTATTCATTTTAACAAAATAGTCCCAAAAAATAGCATCTATACACAACCCTCTTTGCTCAGTTTTTTTTTTTTTTTAGTTTACATTAAATTATAGCCAAAAACCCCACACAAAAATATATAAATTCAGACATCTGCAGTGTTAATATATATTAGCACTGATAGTTTCAAAACATATAAGAAGCAACACATGATTCCAGTTACACCCGCCGACTTAGACTATAAAGCTGCTTCCTGTTTAAATAAAATTAAAGGTTTTACAAGCACATCTTTTAAATATTTTACATTATTTATCATGATGGAGTGAGGGTGTAAGCCAGGCGTAAAAACCAACGTCGTCGTCGTTGCTCGCTCTTTTAAATAAGAACAGAAGCCGCTCCGTACTGCTGCTTCAAAAACGGCTTCGCAGCTCAACTCGGAGCGGTGACCTCCAGCTCGTCCACTCGTACAACTACTCTAATTAACACTGTAAACAAAATAGTGGCGTGAACGCTGTTTTGTCTTTATCCGCACCACGGCTTTATGACTTTCAGTGCTCATTTATTCAACTGTTTACTTTTACAGCCGCTGCAATAAAACAACCGCAAGTTTGTATTTTTTTTTTGTACACAGCAGGAAGCAGCGAGGCGTTTGCTCTTCAGCTCGTTAAACACGAGCTCTAATGCAGGTTTTATAGAACATCCAGGAGGCGGCGTGCAGCCCAAGTGCCTCGCGGGTCGAACTGAACGAGCCGCGCCGCTTGTTTGGGGTCAAGTGAAGCAAAGTAAGTGCTAACATGCCTTCTGTTGCTGGAGGGGGGTAAATTCTTTTTACAGGATTTAATTTCTGTGCATTTGTCTGTAAACTACACCCTATTCACAGAAAATAAACCATTTATCAAAATCTATATTTCCCTTTGGACTTTAGTCTGTAACAATCATGCTCTTTCAAGTTGACAACAAAAGAGTTAAAACTTAAAAAAAAAAAAAGCTTCTCGTTCTCATGTCAAAACTTTGCAGCGCAGAGATTTAACCAAAAAATATTACAAATTAAAGGAACTGTACAGCTTGTTAAAGTGTAAAAACATTATGAAACACCTTTAGACACGTGAGCACAAATGGAGGTAAATGGTCTGTTTTCAGAGAGGAGTCGTTATCGTCACTCGGTCCTTCCTGGTTTTCTTCTTCCTTTATTTATTTTTTTGTGTGTGTTTTTTTTAAAGATGTCCGTCTTCAGCGACGTGATTCCATCCCACCGCCTCATCCGGCTTTGTTCGAAAGACTTTTAACAAAGTATCTGAAACGTTTCTTCTTGGATTGGTGGGATGGGTTCATAAAAGGAGATGTCACGTGACCCAGAGGGGGGCGGAGCTGGAGAATGTGCTCAGACAGGTGAGGACAGGCTTAGTCCAGAGTCTTACCAGCATGACTCGACCCGTGTGTGAGGAGGAGTGTGACTTTACACCGCGGACACTTGTTCATCTGGAGAAAATAAATAAATAAAAAAGAGAGAGAACAACGATCTGTTAGAAGTTTGAAGCTTTCAGAGGACTTGAGTGGTAAAAACAGTTACAGTAGACCCCCACTTATCGGGGGTTACGTTGCAGACACCCCTGCGATAAGTAGGGACGTTATATTTATTTTTAGTATTTATGTACGGTAGTCCCTCGCTGCTTCACGGTTCGACTTTTGAGGATTTGCTCTATCGGGGTTTTTCAAAGTAAGATTGTACACGAGAAAAAAAAAATGTACACGACCTGATTGGGATAGTACTGGATACAGTAAAAGGTTAACCAAAAAAAGGAAAATACTTCCAACAGGCACTGGCATTTTGTAGTTTTCTCTCAATAAGCCTACACTCTATTCCCGCTCATAACAATGACATTTCCCAGCAGCCAACAGGGCCCCGCCCAGAAGCCCCGTTTCCTTCTGCTGAAACACTGGAGGGAAAGTTCAGAGCCAGAGAATCTTTATTGTCATTCGCACCACAGGTGGTACATGTGATGAAACGAGATTATGTACACAGGGTCCCAGAAAGTTTTGATCTGATCAGAAAAAGTTTGGCGCTTATTACAGTGACTCTGGTGCCCAGCGGATGCAAAGAACCCACCGAACCGGAGCAGAACTGGACCAGAACTGGACGTCCAAACCCACCGGTGAACCTTGAGAGCTGGTAGCCGGCCCACGAGGACTTCCGAGCGGGACGCGTGCTGCAGAAGGTCCAGCGCTCCATCAGACTTTTTCATCTCTCGGGTCGGAGCGGAACCGAGGCGCTGCTGTTCTGCAGAGCTGTTCAGTAAAATGTAGTAGCTACATAAACGTATGTTGTTGAAACGAGCAGGTTTAAGAGTTTAGAACATTGATTGTGGGCTTTGTCACTGTAGGGGAGGTCTCCAGAAACAGAACCGAGTCAGACCATAACGTCTGTTGTGTGTCTCTGGGACACGACGGGGAAAGACAGACCCCACCCTACTCCTTTCTCTTTCTTTGCTGTGACAGACAGCCTTGGAAAGAGAAAGGAGGGAGCGGGGTAGGGTCTGTCTTCTATGAGCGAGTTACGCTCAAGGCCCAGGCATAGCTCTGCGTTTGGCCGAACGGCGCTCGACGCCATGCAAGCGCGAGGAACAAGCGTAGCCCCGCAGGGCACGAACGCGCAAAGCTCAAATTTTACGACCGTGTGCGCGAGGCGCGTTGTCTCACAATAAACTGCCCGCCGCCGGACTGGTTTGTATGAGACACAAATGTATTAAATTCCCCTTCTTCATCCCTGATCTGGCCTTTTCTTTAGTTTTTTTTTGCCAAAAGTCAAGTGATCGCTTCCTCCTCCGCTGACTCTATGACTGAAATGAGGAAATTAATGAATTTGTCAAGAGCGAATTAAACTAGAGTCCTACGTTGCTACGCGAGTTTCTACAGATTGCCTGGTGGGCTGTGGGCTGCAGGACCAGCGCTCCCCGTTTTTTTTAAAAAGAACTTTTTAATAAGATATAAACATAGAAAACTGCTGCGCTGAAGCTGCCGGCTCACCTTTTTTTTTCTCCCCCCGACCTGTCAATCAATTCAGTAGGCGTGTGTGCAAATGACCAATCAGCGAACGCTTTGCGCTGTGGCTGCTCAAATGACGTCAAGAATTTGGAGCGAAAACGCGAGAATTAACGCGAGAACGAACGCAGAGCTGTGCTAGCGAACGCGTGCGTAGAGCGCCGTTCGGCCGAATGCAGAGCTCTACCGGGGCCTTTAGTCACTCTCTCTTTTTCTAAACTGTCTCCAGCTGTTTTCATTCTTACGTTGAAAACCCGTGAAAGAGTGAGTCCGCGAAGTCGAACAGCGAAGTATCGAGGGACTACTGTACTTTCGTTTAGCATCATTCTACAGTTTGAACAATTGATCAACTGTGGGACCTAAGTTTGACCTAAACCTGTTTGGGTCACGACACGTCTTTACGGCTAATTTAACAAGATGTTACAAGTACCGTCACTATCAGCCAGGTCCTGTGGGGGACAGCAGGTGCTGGGCGGTCTGGAGTGGCCCGGCGTGGAGCTGCCCGATCGGGGGTTTTGTTGCTGGAGGTGAAGCCGCCGCGCCTCAGCCAGCCCGCCAGCCGCCCCGGGGCTCTGCAGCAGTTTGCTCCTCCGCAGGGCCACGCTGTAGTCTGGAGGTCTGACGTGAGGAGGGCGGGGGACAGGCCCTGCCAACCCACCCACTACTCCATCTGTGAGACCGAGGTCCCCCAGTGCCAGACCCTGGTAGCCTGGAGGGGTGGGAGGGGGAGCTCGGTAACGCTCATCCTTGGTGGGGGAGGTGACACAGTACACTGGGTGGACGTGTGGGTGAAAATTAAAAGGGGGGGATGGAGGAAAGAAAGA
>JBBPBX010016173.1:30216-48488 GCA_038048925.1 Garcialebias charrua | reverse complement strand
CAACTATGACACCATTATATGGTCAAGTAACACAGTAATACTACATATTAACAGAATAACAGCAGCTTAAAAGCACACATCATGAAAATGACAAAAGTTATTCTTTTGATTACATTAGAATAAAATCAAAGATAGAAATATTCTCTTTTGGTGACTATATTCTCAGATTATAACTAATGGAATAATTTGTAGTAAGTGTCTTGCTTTACTGAGAGGTCAGTAAAGGTCATCTCTGGAACAGTTCAAAAGTACACAGGTGTCTTAAAGTGGACATGGTCATGCCCACTACAGCTCTGAGGGGGAAAGACCAGAAATGTGTCTCTGTTCAAAATTTTTCTAAGTTCCAGCGTGTTCCAGAAATTACATATAGCTCTTTTAAGGAAGATAGTGATCAATGACTTCCTGGTAGGCTACTGTATTTATTTTAAACAGCCATGTTACAAACATTGTTTAAAAAAAATAAAATTACTGTTCATTTTTGTGTTTGTTACCAGTATGTATTATAGCATGTGTGGCAATCGGTGTTTTAAATTAACATTATAGTTGTACCAACAGCGCCACCTGGGACTTCACCCAGGAAATCAAATAACACGCAGGTGTGTTTGCAATAACCAAGAGACAAGGTTCCAAGTTAATGATAATTCATTAAAAACAAAGTAAAAGCAGAGATACCCGTCTGTAGCTAAAAGAATAAGAAAGAAAAGCACAAACTATAAAGCACAGTTGGCGAGGCTTACCCAGGTCCTGGATGGGAGGCTCCTAAATTAAAATCAATACAAACACCCGTGAACTCACACACACACACACACACACACACACACACACACACGCACACACACACACACACACAGCACACACACACTTGTTGAATCCCTCCACCTGTCAATGCTGGGGACTGCAATCACACAAAAGGAGACGTCACCATCCAGGCCACACGCACCTCGCCAATCTGCAGGATAAAAAATGAAATAAATAATTTAAACAAAAGAGAAAAAGACAAGTGCGCAAACTTCTAATAAATGACAGGTAAAAGAACTCAGTAAAAACAATGATAAAATCCAAGAACGGTCAGCAGCACACAAGCAGGTGCTGCGTAAAAATCCTCCGCTCCCTCTTCTGTCTCGTGGCGTGGGTGTGTCCACGCCGCTCCAAATGTTTGTAGGACGAGCAGCGTCTCTGAGGTTATTTCAAAACCCGGCAAAGCAGCAGTGGTGATTGTGGAAATTAATCTACAATCCACAGTAAAAAATAGTTTAGAGCAAGTTGATTAACATAAGGCTCGTGATTGTTTCCACATACCGATCAGGCTCTCTCACTCCCGCACAAACGGGAACGCCCACACCAACACGCTGGCAGGAGGAATCACTTCACTCGCCATCAACAAGACTGTAAATGCGTTGACAATTGTGCTGACAATTATCTGCCGATATAAAAATAAATAAACTACACACATGGAGCTATGATAAATGCGCAGGAAGCCAACCTCACCTGTACTCTGCATGCAGCAAATGTAATACGGAAGCGTGGTGTGACGCGTCCGTAAACAAGCGTCATTGCATAGCTGAAAGACGTATCAACCAACACACATACGCAGTCTATGCCCTTTTATAGTGAGCGCCCCTAGTGTTATTGGCTGAGCAAGCAATTATCCTGGCAGCAGGTGGAGTCTTCACCTGCTTCCTGCTACATTCTACCCCCTCTTTTTGTGTTGTCGTCCCGACGACCCAGCTCCAAGGTCTAAAATAAGCAAAAATAGAACTGGCTGTTGGATCAGAGGAGCCTACAGCCTGTGGAGCTTTACGTGCTGATCTGGGAAGGTGATTAATGTTAGAATGCTGACCTGCGGTTGACCTTGCTGACCGACGTAGAACTGGTTCACTTGGGACCAGAGAACAACTGGGTGAACGATCTAGAGGCTCCAATCCCTCCTGAGTGGAAATGCCAGATAGACCGTGCAACTGGGGTTGTGGGTCACCTAACCCAACCACTACTCTAGTTGGAGCTGAAGGATCTTCGTTCCTCAAAACCAACATATCCTCATCACCCAATGGCTGCCTATGCAAAACTTCTCTCAAGGGTTCAGGAAGAACTCTATCAGGAACCATCATTTCCAAGTCATGTACACCAACGGGATGCTGCCTTGACAATGCATCAGCATTCCCGTTGGCTCTGCCAGAATGATATTTGATTTCAAAATCAAATAATGCTAACTGGGCAGCCCAGTGCTGCTCTGTTGCTCCCAAGTTGGCTGAAGCCAAATGACTCAATGGATTGTTGTCGGTAAAGGCAACACACTTCTGACCCAAGAGGTAATCCCGAAACTTTTCGGTCATGGCCCACTTCAGTGCCAAAAACTCCAATTTCATGGAGCTATAATTCAGCATGTTGCGCTCTGTAGGCCTTAAGCCACGGCTTGCATAAGCAATTGGCCTCACTTTACCTTCCTGTTCTTGGGAGAGCACGGCCCCCAACCCACCGTAACTCGCGTCCACCTCCAAGATAAACGGAAGTGAAAAATCTGCATAACCCAACACTGGTGCTGTTGTCAACCTGGTTTTTAGCTCTTCAAAGTTATTTTGGCACTCTTCTGTCCAGCCCTGAATGACAGTCTGCTCTGGTTGTCTCTTTGACCTGGTGCCCCCTAGCTCTGCAACCAGCCTATTAAGAGGAGCAGCTAACTTTGCAAAGCCCTCCACAAAACGGCGGTAATAGCTGGCAAACCCGAGAAAAGATCTTAACTCAGAAACTGTAGCGGGGGTAACCAGTTAGCTACAACCTCCGTTTTACTAGGATCAGTTGCAACACCCTCATCAGAAATTACATGCCCCAAATATTTCACCTCAGGCCTGAAAAAGGCACATTTTGTTAGCTTCACTTTAAGACCTTCACCTTGAAGTCAGCTCAAAACCACTTCCAACCTCTACAGATGTTGTTGGACTGTGGAGGAAAACACGACAATGTCATCAAGGTACAACAAGAGGCTTTTGCACTGTTGATCACCAAATAGTCGCTACATCAACCTTTGAAAGGTGCTAGGTGCATTACAGAGACCAAAAGGCATACAATTCCATTCAAAAAGACCAAATGGGGTGCAAAATGCCGTTTTAGGCCGGTCTACTTCTGTTACGGGCACTTGGTTATACCCGCTCACCAAATCCAAAGTTGAAAACCAACGTGCACCCCCAAGTGCATCCAGGGATTCCTCTATACGAGGGAGGGGAAAGGCATATTTTCTAGTCTTAGCATTTAGATGCCTGTAGTCAACGCACATACGCAAAGTCCCATCCCTTTTTTTACTAGCACAATGGGACTAGCGTATGGGTTGCTGCTTTCCCTAATTACTTGTGCATCAAGCAATTTATGGATGTGCTCCTTGGCAGCCTCATACTCCGAGGGAGGTATACGCCTTTAACGTTGTTTAACAGGTGTATCATCCAAGAGGGGAATATCATGGGTAACCAAACTGGTACACCCCAAATCTCCATCATGTACAGAAAAGACTGAGCTATACCTTTCGAGTAAAGCTCTTACCTCACCCTGCTCCTCAGCTGACAAGCCAGTCACATCTAGTGCTTTTATCTGATCCTGGACTGAATGAGCCAAAATTTGCTCTCCCATCGAAGCCATGCCTGATGGTACTGCTCAAACACCTCCAGGCAAGCTGACAACATGAACAGCATTTAACGTACCAATGCGGGTACGGGAGTGTAACACCACATCTGTAGTGCCCACATTCACAATGGGGATGTAAGCAGTCCCCCTTGTGACCTGGATCAAGGAAGGTGAAATAAGGAGTCTAGCTGGCAAGCCTGAGTCCAAAGATTCAAACAAAACAGCTTTACCAGAGTAGTTTTCAGAACATGTGACTGGCACAGTCTTCAGTGTGCCACCTGGAATGTGGTGAACCTCCTCACCACACACTTTTACATCACCGACAACATCGTCCGAAGATCGGGTTGTAGCATGATGGCATCTGTGGAGAGCCTGTTTAATGGACTCTGGTGCAGCAGAGACAGCAGGTGAGTTAAACAAAGTTGAACCATGGTGTCTAAAAAGCTCGCCATAACAACGACTAATTATATTCATCCCCAGAACACCTGGAGCCTGCCGTGACAGACCACCAGGGGGATCTTTGACCACCAATACCCCACACTGGTGAACGAGTTTACCACAGAGTTCAATATCTAACTCTAGATAACCAATGTAGGGAATAGCAAGGCCATTAGCAGCTTTAAGCTGAAGCCAGTGACATGACTGCAATTTCTCCTGACGCCATAGCGCAAAATGTTGAGAAAAAAAAATATCTGTAACTGTAGACACCATAGAACCAGTGTCTGGTCTGCTCCCCTCATACATCTCCTCCTACATGTCTTTGCGTGATTGCAGCTACAGTGTGCGCTCTCAGGACATGATTACCTGCAGTGTTCCGTCAGTGAGGACTGAACTTGGAAAAAGGGCCTTCTCCTATTCCGCTCCAGCTTCCTGGAATATCTTACAAAAAGATCTGAAGCTCTCAAACTTGACTTCTCTAAATGGTTTTCAGAATCTGTTGGAATCCTGGCAAAAACCAATGCAGATTTGTTCCTGTCTTTGATTCTATACGTTTACCTTATAATGTTTTGCTAGTTTTTTGATACTTTGTTAAAAAAAAAAAAATTGTTTTTTTTTTTTTTTTTTTCCCTCTCTTTTGTTTTCTATTGTTTATTGTTTGTTTGTTTGTTTATTGTTTAAGGAAATTCTACCATTGCTGTTCATTGTTCTTTAGTTTTAGCAGGTCGCTTTCGTAAATGAGCCCATGAGGTTCAAAAGATTTACCTGACTAAATAAAGGTTGAATGAATGAAAAAGTCTACCAAACAAGGGACTTTAACCCCTCCCATGTTCACATCTAAATGTGGACAAGATGATACAAGCTTAGAACCTTCCTGAAAAACACCCTTCATGGAGCTTACAACTACCCCATCCGAATCGTGGCTCAACGACTCAGTGGGAGATAAATTTTCCGACAACTGAGGTGATGACTTAGCAGGGGCATGTACCTGAACTCGAATCCCATCGCAATCCCTGCCGTAAATGCCAGCTTTCTGGCAACGCCTACAGATGATAGAGTCATGAGAACGACTCTGCCAGTTGGGTTTCTGCAACTTAGCTATACTCTGGGTAAGTTGGTCAAGCTGTGACTGCTGTTGCTGTAACATACTCCTCAGTTGGCTCAGTTCAGAGGGTTGGTGTGAACCAGTAGCCCCTTGAGAACAGCTTTGCACCCCATATTGAGATCCAAATGCAGAAGGGACAGAATATCCTAGACCAGATACATTTCTTGGCCGCACCTCACGCTCCCAGCGAAATGCCTCTGCTCTAACCTCAAGCAAGGTGGCTGTTGGCTTCCTGCGCACGAACTGTTTTAACTTGCGACGAAGAGCCCCGTCCAACACATGCTCAACAAATTTGTCACACAACAGTGTTTCTGCATTTTGAAAATCACCAGGAGCACAGGTTTTAACAGCCTCTATCAGACTCATTAGAGCTAATGAAAATTCCTGTAGCGTTTCACCATCCCGCTGACGGCGAGAAAAAAATGCCTCCAGGAGTGCCACATATGATTCATAACAACCATACAGTTCTTTTAAAATAGCTATAATTTTGGCAGGGTCTTCACGCTCTGCAGTAGGTTGAAACTTAATTTCATCACGTGCCTCCCCTTCCAAATGATCAAATAAAAAGAAGGCCTGATCAGCTGTGGACAAATGGCGTAGCCTCATGCAGGCCTGTACCTCCTCGAGCCACTCAGTTAATCCAATGCCTCCCTTCCCTCTAAACATGGGACACTTTCTATCATGCGGCACAAAGACAAACCTCTCCATTACAGAGGGGTTTGCACCAGATGCTGACCCTGTGGTAGATCGTGTAGCAGGCCCAGCTGTCGCTTGTTCCTGGCGCAGCTTTTCATTTTCAGCTCTCAACTGAACAATTAAGCTTTCCAGCTTCTGTGTGTCTGTCTCCATAACTGAGTCCTGACCTGTAAAGGGATGTTTTTAATACAGGACTCAAACTGGAGAGGGGAAAAAAAAAATCTTATCCACTTGTTAAAATTCCACCAGTTAACCAGCTGTTGCTTTGCCTGAGAAAAACAAATAAAAACAAACACGTAAAATACTTTGTAATTAAAACTCCCCCCCAAAAAATAATACTTGAAACACAAGTCTCTGCTTAAAATTGCAAAACTTCCCTACCAACAACGCCAAGTGTGGCAATCTGTGTTTTAAATTAACATTATAGTTGTACCAACAGCGCCACCTGGGACTTCACCCAGGAAATCAAATAACACGCAGGTGTGTTTGCAATAAGTAAGAGACAAGGTTCCAAGTTAATGATAATTTATTAAAAACAAAGTAAAAGCAGAGGGATACCCGTCTGTAGCTAAAAGAATAAGAACGAAAAGCACAAACTATAAAGCACAGTTGGCGAGGCTTACCCAGGTCCTGTATGGGAGGCTCCTAAATTAAAATCAATACAAACACCCGTGAACTCACACACATACACACACATACACACACATACACACACACACATGCACACACACTTGTTGAATCCCTCCACCTGTCTATGCTGGGGACTGCAATCACACAAAAGGAGACGTCACCATCCAGGCCACACGCACCTCGCTAATCTGTAGGATAAAAAATGAAATAAATAATTTAAACAAAAGAGAAAAAGACAAGTGTGCAAACTTCTAATAAATGACAGGTAAAAGCACTCAGTAAAAACAATGATAAAATCCAAGAACAGTCAACAGCATACAAGCAGGTGCTGCGTAAAAATCCTCCGTTCCCTCTTCTGTCTCGTGGCATGGGTGTGTCCACGCCGCTCCAAATGTTTGTAGGACGAGCAACGTCTCTGAGGTTATTTCAAAACCCGGCAAAGCAGCAGTGGTGATTGTGGAAATGAATCTACAATCCACATTAAAAAATAGTTTAGAGCAAGTTGATTAACATAAGGCTCATGATTGTTTCCACATACCGATCAGGCTCTCTCACTCCCGCACAAACGGAAAAGCCCACAGCAACACGCTGGCAGGAGGAATCACTTCACTCGCCATCAACAAGACTGTAAATGCGCTGACAATTGCGCTGACAATTATCTGCTGATATAAAAATAAATAAACTACACATATGGAGCTACGGTAAATGCGCAGGAAGCCAACCTCACCTGTACTCTGCATGCAGCAAATGTAATACGGAAGCGCGGTGTGACGCGTCCGTAAGCAAGCGTCATTGCATCGCTGAAAGGCGTATCAACCAACACACATACGCAGTCTACGCCCTTTTATAGTGAGCGCCCCTAGTATTATTGGCTGAGTAAGCAATTATCCTGGCAGCAGGTGGAGTCTTCACCTGCTTCCTGCTACACATTCATTATGACCGGATGTTATGTTGTAAATATTTTAATGTTACTGTTATTAAGAGTGTTACTATAAATGTGATGGCTTGTTTGCACCTTACCATACCATACCATTTTATTTATAAAGCACTTTAAACAGCGACAAGGCCAAACTAAAGTTCTGTACAAACAAACAAACAAACAAACAAACAACAGACAACATACACAATGAAGTATAAAACAAAATACATAAAAACATTGCAAATATAAGTCAAACGACC
Source organism: Garcialebias charrua (assembly GCA_038048925.1). Taxonomy (NCBI): domain Eukaryota; kingdom Metazoa; phylum Chordata; class Actinopteri; order Cyprinodontiformes; family Rivulidae; genus Garcialebias; species Garcialebias charrua. The sequence goes on along the minus strand of JBBPBX010016173.1, from coordinate 40,828 downwards.
AAACACAGATCAGCTGGTGTTGAAAGCAACAGAATAGTAATGGGTCTTTAAACGGGATTTGAAAACCGAGAGGGAGGGGGCCTGTCTGATAAGCAGTGGTAACTCGTTCTTGAGTCTTGGGCCTGCTACAGAGAACGCCCTGTCACCTCTGCATTTAAGACGAATCCCTGGAGCTCTTAAAGTACCCGGTCCTCTGACCTCAAAGCACGTGGTGGGACATAAGGGTGTATCAAATCAGAGAGATAGGCGGGGGCGAGACTGTTTAGCGATTTGTAGACATACATGAGAATTTTGAACTGGATTTGATGATGAACCGGTAGCCAGTGCAAGGAGGCCAAGACTGGTGTAATGTGCTCTCTTTTGCATGTACTGGTTAAAAATTGGGCTGCTTTGTTCTGGACCAGTTGTAATCGTGCAATGGTGGTCTGGCTGATACCAAACTGAAGTGAATTGCAGTAATCAAGCCTAGATGTAATAAGTGCATGAATTACTGTCTCCAAGTTATTTTTTGATAATATGGGCTTCAGCTTAGACAGTCGCCTCAGCTGGAAAAAACAGGATTTAACGATCATTTTTACATGGCTGTTGAGTTTCATGGAAGGATCCATTATCACTCCCAGATTTGTGACTTTTTGTTTTTCAGACAGGGGTAGAGCGGAAAGGTTGATGCAGTGGTTCGAGATTGTGTCATTGGGAAGGAACAATATGGCTTCAGACTTCTTATCATTGAAACTTGAAAAATTTAAAGCCATCCAGTCCCTGATGTCACCGAGACAGTCGAGCAGGGGTTGAATAGAGCATGTACCATTGTGTCTTAAGGGGAAGTAAATTTGACAGTCATCGGCGTAGAAGTGGAAAGGTATGTTGTGTTTCTGGAAAATAGCACCGAGTGGCAGTAGGTATAAGGAGAATAGTAGAGTACCCAGGATGGACCCCTGCGGAACCCCCCATTTAAGTGCCGCCACTTCAGAACTAAAATTGTTGATGGAAACATAAAAGGACCTGTCAGAGAGGTAGGATCTGAACCAATTTAGGGCTGACCCTGTGATGCCCACCCACTGCTCCAATCTATCAATGCGGATCTCATGGTTGATGGTGTCGAATGACGAGAAGGGGTGACCCGACGCATCATGTATGTGACGCGGAGGGACCCTGACCCAAAGCATCAATATATGACGAGTAGGGAGTGATACAGAATTTGGGGTCCTGTTATCTGCAGCACCTTTATAAGCTCTGGAAATAAACAAGTGGTCTTCTGAAGTCTGCCAGAACACCACCTATTTTGCCTTGTTTACTTCTGCTACTGATTGATCTGAGAAACGTATAAAACATTGAAACATTCTGTGGTTTGTAAATAACTCTGTGACCTTGATTTCAACTCTATTTGCCTCACGGGTCATTTTGACCCGAAGACCACCTTTTTACCTTTTTTTGTACAGCTTACATGGAAATGTGAATAAAAGCAAAATTTCACTTTTTCTACTGTTGGGGCCAATAATATATCTTTAATACAGTCAATACAGTGCAGTAAGGATTTTGTTGAGAGCTCGTAAATTTGAACATATTACGCCCATTCTCGATGACCTACATTGGCTTCGTGTCACCTACAGAATTCAGTACAAAACTGCTCTTATGACACACCAATGCTTACACGGAACTTCACCTGATTATCTAAAAGACATTCTTGCACCATATTCATCCACCCGGTCTCTACGATCACAGAACAGTAATCTCCTTCACATTATGCGAACCAAATTAAGGACCATGGAAGACCGAGCATTCTATGTGGCTGCCCCCCGCCTATGTAACTCCCTCCCTGACTACTTGAAAGCTCCACAGTCACTGGTTGACTTTAAAAAACGGCTTGAAGACCTTTCTTTTTAAACGAGCTTACTCTACCTCCTCATGATTTTATCTTTGATCTTAGTTGATATTATTATTGATTTTACTTGTATTATCACTTGTTTTATTTTTGATTTTGTTGCACTTTGTAGCACTTTGAGATTTTTGTTTATGAAAAGTGTGTTATAAATTATTATTATTATCAGTGGTGGGTATCAGACCGCTGGGGAGCGCTAATCCGCTAATAGCGGACCTACACAATTTGCTAGCGCTATAGCGGATTGACTAACTTTTATAATTCATAAGCAGATTTGCGCTATTTTTATTTAAAATGCAGTACAGCTAATAACTAATTATTTATCAGTAAAAACAAAAAAACTTATTTACGGGCTCTTAAATCAACCGGACGACTGCTCACGGACCACATCCGGTCAGCGCCAGATGTGGTCCATGAAAAAAAGCAGTCCCCTCCCTAAGGGGCTAGAGAGAGCGCTCTCTATATAGCAGTTAGCAGCCAGTGTGTTACAGCCAGTGTGTTACTCTGCAGCCTTATTGCTTGTTTTCGAAGAGTCAGACGAAGAGTTTTTAACATGGAGGGTGAACGTATGGATGTTTCTCAGCGGCCTACGCGACGCGTCAGCGCCTCATTTGCCCTGCTCAAAATGGTGGCCGGCCAGAAGCGAGCCCATACGGACTTTACAAGAAAACACGGTAAAAACAATTATTTCTTTGCTGAGAAAAAAAATATTTCTTAGCTGACTTTATAGCACAAGGGTTCCTGAGCTCAACTGTTTCACAAAATGGTCAAATCTGCTAGATTAAAAAAAAAGTAGTTTGCCATTTGCACGTTAGCACTTTAGAATTAGCTTCTGCTAGCTTTGCTAAGACGTAAGCGCTTTTGAAATTGCGGACCTAAATAAATTAATAAGCGCTTTAGAAATAGCGGAACTAATTTTTGTATTAGCGCTGCCCAGCACTGATTATTATTATTAATCTAGGAAAAGTCATAAAATTTCAAGTTAAAAAAATAGCATTTAGTGGATTTTTTGGAGGATTTTAACATAGTGGCGGGTCATTTTGACCAGAAGACAACAGGAAGGTTAATAGATTTGTTTTAGGTAAAAAAATGTTCCAGTTTAGTTTTAGGAGTCTTTTTACAACAGGCTTTTCCCTCCAACAAAACCATTTTTCTTGTTATTTGAAAGCAATAGTTACAGTTTTTCCTGATAAAATCAACACTTGAAGAGGCATGGAAAGTTCTGGGCATTGGATCAAAACAATTTAAGGGAAAAAAAGTATTTTGCTAGTTACACTTTAGAATTGTGTTTTCTTGTCAGTTTGACCTGAACATTAAACTCTGTACTGGTATTTATTGATAAAGTATGGCTGTCACCAATGTTTCCAGAAAAGCCAGGAACTCTAAACACCTTCACCCTTAGCTCTGAACTTCTATGTCCTTTTTTTGCTTTCCTGCCATTCATCCCCGAGCACAGATCTTTTAAAGTCCTGCTCAGGAGCGTCTGGAGGCTGATTCAATTAAGTTTTCTATGAATTGCCGTTTAGACGTCCCAACCAAAAGTGATAGAGAATTAACAACAGCTCCTATTAGTCTCCAAACTGTTTGCAAGCTTGAAAATGCAAATCCATTATTCAGAAATGAGATGAATTTTTTTTTAAATTTCCATTAAGCCTTTATAGCAGATAATTTCCCCTCTTTTGTCGCCGTTGAAGAATATGTTTCAGTCAGAAAGGCAGCTTATTCAGTGTCCAGGAGAAGAGAAATCACTTGCAGATGCATTACTATTTAGGTAGCTGACAAAAGATGAGCTGGACAATGACAGGAAATGATGGCTGTTAAAATTAATGTTTGAAGTTCACACGTCATTGTTATCCATGGAGTCAACTTTCCCTCTAAATATACTCTTCCCACACAGTCTCTTTGTCTTCAAACAGCACCAAAGCAATCATTATGTTCAGACATAATGCACCATAATGACAGTAATTTCAGTATCAAATTTTCAAATTTTAGTCCTTAATTCCTTGTGGTTAAGTAGCTTAGTTGTAATGCACATTTCCTACCATGTTCAGCAGAGTGCTCAAGGAATGAGGCATTTAAAGCAGAGCAGGAGAGCAGGAACATTTTAAAGATGGTCTAAAATGCATCAAGTCTAATGTTCAGGCTTCACTAGCAGCACAAAATAAGACAGAAAAAATAAGTCATTATGAAGTCTTTTTGTTTTCCGTTACCGCTGATATCTCATTATATATTTCAGTTTCATTGTGTATCCACAGCTAAAGAAACAGCATGCAGCCAAATCAAAGAAACATTTATATTCAGTGATATTATGATAGATGTCATGATTCCAGATGAAAAAGATGTGCCTTACTGAAAAATAATACGAAAGCGAGGTTATACTTGGATCATTTATTGTTGTCATCTACAGTATAAACCAAAACTTGAAAATAAATAAACAAGGGGCAAGTGGAAATAATTTTACTGTTCAATTTTTTTTCCTGTGTAACATTATCACACTGAAGTCCAAACCTTCTATAGCCTTGAGATTTACTAGGAAGTTTAATTTGAGACAAATAAAACTTAAACATGCTTCCAAAGCCACATAGTGATGTTTAGTTATCTGCATTTATTTTTAAATTGTCCTTAAGCTTAGGTTATTTGCTACTGAGAATAAAGGATTAAAAAAAATGTTTTAAAATGTTTGACATTAAAGGCATTAAAAAAATCTAGGGAAAAATATATTTTTGCTATTTATTATAATATCAGTATTTGTGGTGAAGGGCCTTAAACTGTAAGGATGGCATCATCTGGTGGGCCTTCCTTGCCTCTACTCCCTAGTGTGTCTCCTCATTTACCCAATTAGATTTGCCTTTGTCTCGTGCCAGCTGTTTGTAATCATATCCTGTCTTGTCTGTGTATGTAAGTCTGTCTGTTAGTCTTGTTCTGTGTTGCATCGTATTTGGGTCTGCCATGTCTTGTCCTGACCAGTCCTGATATGCACCAGTCCTGTCCTCATCCTGTTTTGGTCCCGTCCTGATTACGTTTTGCTGCCACGTCAGCCTTTTGATTTGTTATTATTAAAAGTATATATTTCTGTACAACCTGTGTCAGAGTCCCTGCCTGCACCACTGGGTTCATTCCTGCCTGAAAACCCTGACAGAATGACGTGACCAAAAACAGAACCCATCGGGCAGGGTTCTCCTCAGACTAACTCACCTGTCTGCAACGAGCCACAGATGGGGGAGCCTGTAATCCAGTGCAGCGGGTTCCAAACCCGTCCAAACTCAAGGACGCCACTACCCAGTGATTGAAGTCTTGTCTTCACCTCTCCTGGTTCTGGAGGAAGAGAGAAGGTTTCTACCCTGGGAGAAACACAGGGCACCCAAGCCAAGCTTCTCTTCATCTCCAGTGCTGCTCGGCTACTCGAGGTGGATGTCGGGGGAGGACACAGAGCTGGAGGATGAGCTCTGATTCATTCATGCCCTCCACTTTTGCTTATGGGACAGCAGAAAACAAACCTAGAGACAAGCCACGGGACCTTTCCCGCCCTGACAGCAACTGCTGATCCAAATCGGTCCGGCAAGGCTGAGTTTCTGAGTTTCACCACAACCTATTTTCTTCAGCTTAAAGTAACCCGGACTGTTCAAACACATTTCTCACATTAGCTGAAAAACTATCTGTACCCGGCCTCACATCTATCCCAGCATATCATCAGATCTTGATTTAGATCAGGTCTATCAGACAACCAGCTTCTGCCCCATAACCAGCCTCTGTCCCAGAACCAGCCTAAGTCACAGAGCCTGACTCGGCCCCAGTCCCAGAGCCTGTCTTGACACCAGACCCAGAGCCTGACTTGGCCTCAGTCCCAGAGCCTGACTCGGCCCCAGTTTCAGTACTTGACTCGGTCCCTGTTCTAGTGCCTGACTCGGTCTCTGTTCATGAGCCCAACACAACCTCCCTGGGTACTGGTCTTGATACCCCACTTTTGAGCATCGACATGAGAGTTTGACCAGAAGCCCCTTATCTCTTCATGTATGCATGGGAACTGGCCCACCTCGGAGTGTATCCATGGGGGTTGGTCCAGATGTCCCACAAACTTCAGATGGCTCGCTAGGGGTCCAGGTAGACACATCCTCTTCCTGCTCTGCTGTGAGGGTCCAGGTAAATTCATCCCCTTTCTGCTCTGCTGTGGGGGTCCTGACAGGCTCCTTTCCACCAACTCCAGTCACAAGTTCCACATCTGCTCCAGGTCCTGCCGCTGAAGATCCTGTTGCCAAGGATCCTACCGCCAGAGATCCTGCCACTACAGATCCAGCTACAGAAGACCCTGCCTCTGCCACCACACCTGCTTCATCCCCAGAGGGTTCCATGCACTCGAGGTCTTCACGTTGCTCGAGGTCTCCACTCTACACAAGATTTCCATGTTGCTCGAGATCTCCACACTGCTTGAGGTCACCACGCTGCTCGAGGTCTCCACATCGCTCGAGGTCTCCATTTTGCTTGAGGTCTCCATGCCGCATGAGGTCTCCACACTGCTCCAGGTCTCCATGCTCTTCGAAGTCTCCACATCTGGTTCATCCTGGGGCCACACCTCACCTTGTTTCCGCTCCTCATCCTGGCTCATCTGATGAGGTCCTCACTGCTGGTCCACCTTCTGAGTTCCTTGCTGCTGGACCACCTGTTGAAGTCCTCACTCCTGACCTACTTGCTAAGTTCCTCGCTGCTTGTCTGCCTGCTGAGTTCCTTGCTTCTGGTCGGCCTTCTGGGTTCTTCACTGCTGACCTGCCTGCTGAGGTCCTCACTCCTGGCTCGCTTGCTGAGGTCCTAACTCCTGGCTCACCAGCTGAAGTCCTCACTCCTGCTTCACCTGCTGAGGTCTTCGCTCTTGGGTCCATGTCTCACCTCGGGTCCATGTCTTGTCTCGGATCCATGACTCATCTAGGTGTCACGAATCGTCATGGCTCCACAACCCATCTAGGCTACACGACCCGTCCAAGTTCCATGTCCCGTCAGGACAGCCGCCTGGTTTGCTCCAACACCATGGATGGCTCTCTGGTTGCCTGCCTGGTCTGCTCCCGTGCCATGGGTAGCTCTCCAGCTGCTTGTCTGACCTGTTCCTGCCTGTAGAATGGCCTGTTGGATGACCTCCCAGCCATCCGCCTGACCAGCCCCGGCCCGGGGAATGGTCTCCCGACTGCTCGTCTGACCTGTTCTTGCCTGATGAATGGCTTCCAGGCCACTCACCGGATCTGTTCCTGCTTGTTGGACGACCTCCCGGCCATCTGCCTGACCGGCCCCGGCCCATGGAATGGTCTCCCGACTGCTCGTCTGACCTGTTCCTACCTGATGAACGGCCTCCAGGCCACTTACCGGATCTGTTCCTACTTGTTGGACGACCTCCCGGCCATCTGCCTGACTGGCCCCGGCCCGTGGAATGGTCTCCCGGCTGCCCGTCTGACCTGTTACCCTGTTGAACGGCATCCCAGCCACCCATCTGATCTGTTCTGCCTGTTAAATAGCCTGTTGGATGAGCTCCCGGCCACTCACCTGACCAGCTGTTGAATTATGGCCTGTCTTGTCTGTGTATATAAGTCTGTCTGTTAGTCTTGTTCTTTGTTGTGTCATCATTGGGTCTACCCTGTCTTGTCCTGAACAGTCCTGATATGTACATGTCCTCATCCTGTCTTGGTACTGTCCTGATTACATTTTTGTAAGTTTGCTGTCATGTCAGCCTTTTGATTTGTTATTACAAAGTATTAAAAGTATATATTTTTGTACATCCTGAGTCTGAGTCCCTGCCTGCACCACTGGGTTCGTACCTGAAAACCCTGACATGCACAAGGGTTCACAGTGGTGCACTGAGAATGAAGGCAGTTTTGGGTGCTTTACTGTTCCCTGTTGTAATGCTCAGTGTATTCGAACCACTGATCTCTAAATCACGGATTCACATTCTCTAACCTCAGTGCCACCACTACACCATGACATGAACCAAAGGGAGATTGAACAATATAATTAGACTTTTATATTTATTTATTTATTTTCAGTTTATACATGGAACAATCACACTAATCCATGCAGTTGGGGCTGCCTTGGTGAGCTTTTTTTTTTTACAGAAAATATAAATACAAATGAATAGAAATGCTTTGTGTTCACATCTTCCCATCATCTCAGTACCAGAATGAACTAATTATGACTTGAGTTTTCATAAAATTTAATTAAAAGTTATTTTTATTAATCAGATTGTTAACCTTTTCTCTGCTTTTTTTATACACAGCTTTCTGACAAACATATGATCAATGTTTAAATCCACCAGAAAAGTAATTTTTGCAACATACTTGATGCAAGTTTTGGTTAAAGCCAAAAAATGTTTTGTTCATATATTTGTAATTACTAGATTTTAAGGCATAAAAAAAGCACTGGTAACATACAAAATGTTGGCAATACATCCAAATTAGGGTCACGAAAATGCAATTAGATCATTATTAGGTGATAGTTGTCATCTTGTCACCTCCATGTTTTGGCTAAAAAAAAATAATAATAAGCTAATATTTGACTTACCATTAACTAATCATAAGTTTGGTAGGCCAAAATGTGCAGATAACTATCACCTAATGATTAGGCACATCATGTTGGGGATCTTTTTTTTAGAAGTGCTGCAATTATGGTCTTCACACATAAAAGAAAACTAAAGACATGGCTTTGTCGCTGAGCTGTTTTGTCCTGCGGGTCTTATCTCGAACCCCAGGACCACCTCCAGCTCATGAGGCTCCCAGCTCGGACTCCCTCAGAAGTAGTGACTCACACTATCTCAATAAATTAATGAAATGTGAATTCAGTTTTACCAATTGTATTAAATCAAGGCAGGAAAAGATTACAGTTTACAGCGCTGGATTCTCCGATATAATGTGATGCGAGATCATGGACTGGAAGGGGCGAATGACATGTTGCCTTACAGCTATATTGGGCCTAGGCTCCGCCTTATTCTGGGAGCACAGCCTATCTATGTGGATAGGAGGAGCGGACCAAGTGTCTCATTGGATCTTATGTCCTGACGTGTCAGGAAAAAATTATACGGTGTAGAAAAAGCCAATCTACGTGGTGTGGCGAGCCAATAAAGAAATAACAAATAAATGAAAACTCTGTTCCTTGATGGATATTGAATCCCTGGGAGAATATTTTTTAGAGTTGCTGGCCCTGTTTAAACCAATCAGAACTGGATCACAATCTTATTACAATCTGTCTCTGAGCAGATCAAAAACCCAGGGTCACAGTCTAGATCAGGGATGCTCATTTCGTCGATCGCAATCTACCGGTCGATCGCGGAGGCAGTACTAGTAGATCGTAGCGGGACATAAAAAGATTGTCAGCCTATCAAACATCCCATCACTTGATTAACATACAGGGCAACCAATCAGATGACAACTGAATCTTGAGCTTTAAACTATCAAACGTGACATGACATGTTGATTGACATACGGGGCAACCAATCAGATGACAACTGAATCTTGAGCTTTAGGTGACGTAACCGCTCATGCTAAAAATAATGGCGCTAAACGCGGCAAAACTTACAAGCTAATCAGCAAATTACCTCAGATTTTAAGCCCTTGCTAAAACATGAGTGAGAAAGCTGGACCAAGCAAGAAGGCAAAAACGTATTACTTTCATACGGAATGGGAGGTGGACTTTTTTTCACAATGTCATTTTCGAAGTGGCCTCATCTGCCAGTCTATTCGGCTCCACTTATTTATGTGAGTCAGCCATTTCCTACATGAAAATCATTAAGTCCAAATACCGTTCCACCATGACCAGGGGTCTGCAACCTTTAGGATCAAAAGATCCATTTATGCCCCTTTGTTCACTAGATTAAATGTGTCCAGAGCTGCAAAACTCACTGCAGTTGTCATTATCAACTGGTGGCCCATGGCCCACTTTAAGTTTGTTAGAGGGAGGTTTTCTGGCCAGTAGGCGTTAAGTTATAAAACTAAAAACATCTAATGATTGTTAACATTTATTGATATTTTTCCATTTTGAGACAAAAGAAAAGACTGGATTCCATCCAACTATCCATCCATTATCTTTACTTGCTTTTTACTTTCTGGGTTGTGGGGGATCACTGGTGCTCATATCCAGGTTGCAAGTCTATCACAGAATGTTGGATTCTTGTAAAATATATATATATATTTTTTTGTAAAATAAACAACGAACAGTTCAGGCTTATGTGTTGTTTTTTTAATTGTGGAGAAATTGAGTATCCTACTTTAAAGAAGAAAAAAACATAAAGTTAAAGGAGTATAATTTACTCTGTGAATTTATACTGGTGTCCACATATTTGCAAAGGAAATGACAGAAAAACAGTTAAAACTAGTCTTTTTTTGTGGGTACAACATCCTATAAAATTCAGTTTTATGTTAGTTTTGGTCAAAGCTTGAAAGAGCCACTGCGGAGGGACCAAAGAGCCACATGTGGCTCCAGAGCTGCAGGTTGAAGACCCCTGACCATGACTGATGAACATTTGGAAATGTGCTTGAGGCTTGCTGTCAGCAGCTATGCATCCCTGGCTGATTCAATTCAGTGCAAGTCATTAAAGTAAACTCAGGTACTTACAAAAAATGTTAATAATTATGTGTTATATGTGTTGTGCAATATTGGCTTATTCAGTTATGAAAGGTTCATCAACATACATTGTACATAAAAACAATCCTTAATACATTTGAAGATATATAATTTAGTCTATAACCTATATATATATATATA
>JBBPBX010016173.1:0-15341 GCA_038048925.1 Garcialebias charrua | reverse complement strand
TAAGTCGGGGACTACCTGTATATATATATATATGTATGTATATATATATTACAATATATATATATACATACTGTATAAACACAAGTACTGTATGTGAGTGTGTGCGTAACTTTTTAAGTCAAAGGCAAACTTTAACTACTTGTGGTTGGAACTTCCAATTAGAGTTGTCAGTTCTCATGACACAATTATGGTGGTTCAAAGATGTCACAATTATGGAGGTTCAAAGATGTTACAATTATTGGAACTCTGCATCTCCAAAATCTAACATGGTGTAATCAAAAAAGGCGTTCAATACAGAACAACTGGACTTTATTTGTAACAGAAGAAGTTTCGCTTCCCATCCGGGGAGCTTTATCAATTCAATGAGCAGACTGTGAGAGAGTGAAGTTATAAACAGGCTGAGCCACTGACATACACCAACCTATGTAAATTGGAGGCTAACACACACACATACTTAGTATAACACGTACCTGTGACCCATTCAAAGTTTTGCGTGTGGAAACAGATCTTACAGAAAACACGCACACATCCTACCGTATGTAAATTGACAAATCACACCTCACACATTAATAGCAGGGACCTCTCAAAGTCTTTGTTAGTCTAATTCACAAACGAGGCTCCTTTGTTCTCATCAGGTGCGAAACATCTGGGAATCAAGCCCAGCAGGACTCTCAGACAGAGGTTGGTCCACCCTAAAGACAAAACCCCCACACACAAACAGAGTGGTGTAGTGTACGCAGTCCAGTGCAGTGAGGTCTGTCCAAACCTCTACATTGGAGAAACCAAGCAGCCCATTCACAAAAGAATGTCCCAACACAGGAGAGCCACCTCCTCTGGATAAAACTCAGCTGTTCACCTCCACCTCACAGAAAAGGGACACTCCTTTGAGGACCAGAATGTACATACAGGTAGTTCCCGACTTACGAGCGAGTTCCGTACCTACGGGCCGTTCGTAAGTCAAAAATTCGTAAGTAGGATCACCAAAATAAAAAAATAAAAAAATAAAAAGATGTACAGTACTGTACAGTCACCAATCACTTAGCCTATCCTAACAGTTTTTAAAGATGAAGGAACAAGTTGAATTGTCTCCCTTTCACATAAAGGGAGCTAGCTCCCTTTATGTGAATGGTGCCTGCTAGGGAGGAGGGAGACAATTCAACTCACTCCTTAACTATGCTAGGATAGGCTAAGTGCTTGGTAACTTTACAGTACTGTTCATTTATTTATTTATTATTAAAAAAACATTTTATTTTTTATTTTTTCTAAATAAATAGATGTACAGCACTGTACAGTCATCAAGCACTTAGCCTATCCTAACACAGTTTTTAAAGATGAAGGAATGAGTTGAATTGTCTCCCTTTCACCTAAAGGGAGCAAGCTCCCTTTCTGTGAATGGAGCCTGTTAGGGAGGAGGGAGACAATTCAACTCACTCCTTAACTATGTTAGGATAGGCTAAGTGCTTGGTAACTGTACAGTACTGTACATTTATTTATTCATTATAAAAAAATAAATAAAATAAAAATATTATTATTATTATTTTTTAAACAAGATGCATATTCGTAAGTCCGAAACGTTGTAAGTCGGGGGCGTCGTAAGTCGAGGACTACCTGTATTTTGGACCGAGAGCACAGGTGGTTTGAGAGAGGTGTGAAGGAGGCGGTTTATGTAAAATGAGAGAAATCATAGTTAAACAGAGGAGGAGGTCTCAGATTCCAACTTTCTAAAACTTATGGTGCGGCCCTGGGGTTGATTCCCAGACGTTTTGCACCTGATGAGAACAAAGGCGCCTCGTTTGTGAATTAGATTAACAAAGACTTTGAGAGATCCCTGCTGTTAATGTGTGAGGTGTGATTTGTCAATTTACACACAGTAGGATGTGTGTGTGTGTTTTCTGTAAGCTCTGTTTCCACATGCTGAACTTTGAATGGGTCACAGGTACGTGTTATCCAAAGTATGTGTGTGTGTTAGCTTCCAATTTACATAGGTTGGTGTGTGTCAGTGGCTCAGCCTGTTTATAACTTTACTCTCTCACAGTCTGCTCACTGAATTGATAAAGCTCCCCGGATGGTAAGTGAAACGTCTTCTGTTACAAATAAAGTCCAGTTGTTCTGTATTGAACGCCTTTTTTGATTTTATCATATCCTGGACGACTGAGAATCTTCACCAGCATTTAACATGGTGTATGTATTGATGTTTGCTGACTGTACATTTATTTCACTTTTTGATCAAAGAATACAGTACTAATAATGGAAGTCCAGGATGAAGGAAAAGACTATATTAGTTCCTGGTAAAACACATTGTGTGGTACTTAGTAAATTAAATTTAGTTTCAGCATTTTGGCTGCAGTCTTTTATTATTATTTTTTAATCCGACAAATACATAAAGTACTAAAACAAAGGCAGCCATGTGCCTGCTCTTTCTATCACTCATCTCAGAAAGACAAAGTTGGACAATAATGTTTTTGCCCATGCCTCTGGGTGTGTTTGTGTGTATTTTCATTATGAAAGTATCTCATAAACCACTGGACAATTTTTTTTGTTTTTTTTTTTGTCAAAGTTTGATCAAAACAGGTACAGCTTGGTAATTTTTCACTCAACCTTTATTTATACAGGTTAGTCTCATTGAGCCTCATTTACAAGAGAGATCTGTTTTCAACAAAGAATGATGACAACAGTAGACAACAGTAGACAACAATAGACAATCATAAAAAAGCATTTAAATTGAGAAGAATAAATGAAAGAAAAATGAAAGAAATGGTATTAAAATTGAAACAAAATACAGCTAGACTGTAAAGCAATATAGAATACTAGAATACTAAAAATAGGAACATGTCTGCATTGGTTTTTGGCATGAACTTAGCAGTTGTTTGAAACCACTTAGAGTGGTCAAGGTCGAGAGCTTCTGATCTTTTTGCAAGGTGTTCCAGGAAACAGGAGCTGAGTAGGAGAAGGCCTTTTTGCCTAGTTCAGTCTGCAATGAGGGAACACTGCAGGTAATAATGTCCGGAGAGCATACGCAATAGCTGCACTCACACAGTGACATGTTGGAGGAAATGTATGAAGGCAACAGACCAAGAAGTGATTTAAAAATGAAAATGTAACAGTGAGAGAGTCTGCATAAAGTTAATGATGACCGGTTAACCAGTGAATACAGAGTGCAGTGGTGGGTATGGAAGTTACAGCCAGTTAAGAATCTTGTGCACCATGATAGACAGCCTCCAGCATCTGCAAAGTGCTTGTAGGGGAGCTCATGTAAATAATGTCACTGTAATCAACGGATGGAAAAGAAAGTCGCAGTTACCGTACAATTACTCAACATAAGATATTCTTACTCTAAATCTCTGGCATGAAAAATGGATTTGATATGCATTCCTGTAAGAAATTTGAGACCTTTGATTTGAGTTTCTTAACTTCATTAAACAAAACCAAGGTAATTTCATTATAATTATTTGTCTGGCAAAAAAAAAAAATCACATTCTTGACAATTCACTTTTAAGGCCTTATCAAAAACAGCATATATCTTTCAAATGATGCAAAGAAAAAAAATTGTTAAAACATATTAGATTTTTCTCAATGACTTTTAAGCTACATTTGACAAGCGCAAACTTTTGTACAGAACACATATATTCGTTAATCAATATTTTTGGCACAGCAGACCATGCTAGTTAATTAAAATACTACATTCATTATTTCAGGGCCCCACAGCCATGATGCACTGAATCTTTTGATTCCAGACTGAGCTGTAAATTTTGAGAGAATCTGACACCCGCAGCCTGAGGGTTACAGCAGAATGCTAACGAGGCCATGGCGACATTTCCATCCCCACACAGTCATTCGCACCATACATCAGCCCAGTACCAAACCTCCCAGTCAGTGACAATTTGAGACGTAACACTTTATTAGTATCCGTACCATCTCTGCTGTGTAATGAACGAGGCCATTTAGAGCAGATTTACGATATATTTAAAACTTGATTGCTTAGAATTTGAGAATTATTCATAAGAACGAAACATCATTTGTCATACGGTGAGTGCTGTTTTGTTGGGAATAAATGGTTTTGTTGTGCTTTTTCAAATTAACTCCTTCTCATCCACTCTTAAAATAAGCAGTTTGCATGCACATATGTCCACATAGAAGGATATAATTAAAGAGGCTATGGCGTATGTGACAACTCAGAATCAAGTTTTCTTCAGAATACTTTGTCCCATCGTCAAGGTAAAACAGATTTAAATGCAAATCTTAAAGAATTCATACACACACTGGATCATATTACATTATTTTCTGAAAGTTAAAAAAAGTCATCATTAGATGCCTTAAGCACATTAAATACAATTTAGCTTTAAAGTGACTTCTGATTAAGTTTTTATTCTGACTAAATTATAGGCAGAGAGATCTTTGAAATAATACACCTGCTTTTGGTGATTATTGTAGACTAAAGTCCTCTTTTGTTAAAAATGACATTGTTATAGCTATTTTGGTCAAACCTTGAAAATAACGCATTATACAATTTTACGCAAAAATGAAACTTCCCATGTGGTTCATTAGTGCTGGGAGTATGTGCTACAACTGTCTGTCAGCTAGTACCACAACAAATTTTAACAAAATATTGGTCAAATTTGTAGAAACATAGTTTATTTTGTGTTTGCTGTGTAGTAATAACCACATTATTTGCAGCTTCCCAAGTGGCAGGGATGCGTTAAACCAGTATACTGTTTTACAATAAATGCATAAAACAAAGTTTGTTGTTGTTTTGAAGTTCAATTTTGCGAATCAATACATAAGTCAGTTTTTCTTACATAAGCTTTCATTTTAGTAATTGCATAATCTACTGACAATATGGACTGATGTGACTATAGAGTAGTGCAACGTGTACTGTGGAAAATACAGTAATAAACGTTTTGCATGTGCTGTTAAAGCAAATGTGTAGAAACCTGTAGTACTCACGAAATTACACCTGCTTGAGTAACATAAAAACAAAACAATGAGTCTAATTTTAATAATTAAAGCTCCCCTGACATGATCTTTCAACTTTCCAAAAAATGGCACAACATATATAAATATTAAGATTGACCTCTGACCGTTTTTGCTAAAATAATGTTAAATGAATGAAAATTCCTCCCAAAAACAGTTTAAAATTAGCGCCATTTTTTTAACACGATAAATAGGGATTTCGCCGTCGCAGGATGATGACGTCATAACAAGAGACGTCTCTACTGCGCAGCTTGAAAACAATGGAGGAGCTACAAACTCGATCCGTCCAATTTAGCCATTTAAAAGTTAATATTTTAGCGGATTGTCTGCAGAGAAGCCAAAGTTATTTCCAGTAAACAGCAGGTTATAATTTTTTTTCAGCTCCTGCTGGTTTTTGGAGACTTTTCACTTCAGGACGTGAGCAGCTCTGTGAGGACTTACAGCATAGTTTCCACAGCACTGAAATGGTAATATATTAGTTAATGGTTCTAATAATTATTCAACATTAATTTATAGTTTAAAAAATTAGTCCCTTTTAAAATATCTGTTAAATATATTATTCTTTTATTTTATTTTGTTTGTGTTTTCAGGTTTCCAGGTCTCCAGTCCATCACCTGAGGCTCTTCCTGAACCACTAGTACAACCCAGACTTTCACATCACAGCAGGTAAGATTGCATCAACGAAAAGAATAGTACTCAACAATATTCTTTGATGTAAATCTGTTGATTTTCTGTGGTTCTGATGAGGGAAGTGACAAAGTGGATGCAGCATTCAGCCCATAATGGACCCAGATGTCCCCTGCGTCCAGACAAATCTGGGCACCGCTAATTAAAAAATTAGTTCCACAATTTCTAAAACGCTTATTAATTTTTTTAGGTCCACAATTTCAAATGCACAAAGGCCTTATCAAAATTAGGGGAAGCTAATCTAATCCGCTATTTATATTCAACAATTTGTAGCCGGCAGCGTTATGCAATATCTGCACCACACTGCCAACTACAGGCGTATAAACTAATATACACCTCACCTTACCCTACCTTTTAACAGCGATTCGCTCCGGGTGTCATCTATTAAAATACAACTTTCACTCAGGGTCCAAAATTTTAAAAGTTGTTTAATGTGTGGAATGCTTTTCGACTGCTTCTTTGTCCTTTTTTTGTTTGTTTATTGTAGATTTTTCATTAAAAATGCATCGATAAACTTATTTTTAACTGTTTTCTGGAAAACTGAAGTGCCCTGCAATGCATTATGGGTATACAGATGACGAAAGCAATGCAAGGAGGAACCAAAACTTCACATACTGTGTTGCTCCATTTGACCACTAGATGTCTGTCTTTATCAGCATAAGATAAGAGCTTTAAATAATTTATCTTCATTCATTCAACCAACCTCTTATTTTTTTATTTAATTTTGAACTCATTGGTTTGGAAGGAAGCTCAAGCTGACATATTTTTATTTTATTTTTTAAATAATTTCTGCCTCTGACTCCAATCATTTATGATGTTCAAAAAAGCTTTCAGTGTGTAACTTTTATAAATTTGGTATAGTATGTAGCATTTTTATTTGTTTCCATTCATTCACCGATTTATTGTACCGGTTTTTATATTTTCTGTCCTGTTAAGCACCTTGGTCAATGCAAGGCATTGTAGGAAGGTGCTATACAAATAAAGTTTATTGTTTATTATTTAATGATTTATTTTTAAGCCACAAAATGAAAAAGCTGTGAATTTGTGCTTGTTAATTTCTGTGCACATGTCATGTGCATGCATGAAAACCTTGATTTTCTTTGGAAAGAAATAAAGAAGAAATAAAAAAACATTTCCAGACACTATTTTACTGTATTACTGAAAAAACACATCTACTCAAAAATTGTGGTGGCCATGAGTAAATAAACACAATGTGATTAAACAAATATATAAAAATATAAAAAGTATATACACAACAAAATGCCTATAAAACATAAGCTGGTGAAAATTCTCAGTCGTCCAGGACATGATAAAATCAAAAAAGGCGTTCAATACAAGATCAACTGGACTTTATTTGTTGCAGAAAACGTTCAGAATGGCAGCTGTGAGACTGAAGTTTTATGCGTTTTATTAGTATAAAACTTCTTCTCAGTCTCACAGCTGCCATTCTGGATTGAAAAAGCCTTTTGGATAAAGGGTGAAACGTTTTCTGCAACAAATAAAGTCCAGTTGATCTTGTATTGAACGCCTTTTTTGATTATAAAACATGAGAAATAGAAAAAAAAATGTTTTTAGTCACTTAGTGTAACAGTTTTATTCCCTGCCCTTCCTCAACTTCAGGCTACTGAGTACCTGCTCACCCAAAAAGGCAGCATCGGTCAACACCACGTTTAAATCTCAAATACACGGGTGTGTCGCCACGGCATTTATACATGATGAAAGTAACCCAAATACATAAAACTAACGACTCGCCGTCGAATGGTCGACACAAAACGCACAATAAAATCCTTCGGCCACGTTAATTTGGCTTGAAACAGCTGGGTTTTCTAAGGATTTCCATTAGTAACCCACAACCAACCGGCAGACACAGTTAGCGTCTATAGGTACTCAACAGATTTAATGAAAAGTAATAAAAATACATGAAAATAACGACTCACCGTCGCGTGGTATACACAGAACACAAAATAGAATCCTCCGGCCGCGTTAATTTGGCTTGAAACAGCTGGGTTTTCTAAGGATTTGTCCAAGTACCCAGCACAAACAGCTAGCCACGGAATTAGCCTCTGAGTTCACCTCTAACCCGGAAGCTGTCGAGATGGAATAGTCCATTTTTAGTAGGGGGATAATGAAATCAACCGTTTTTTAAATTGCTTATTTAATGATTGTTTTCATCGTAACTATAATTATTTTTATGTTAAATGTAGATTAACAAGCAGGATCAATGTTAGGAATTAGGTGACTGGCCGGGGCGCGGCGGGGCCGGGGCCTCATGCTGATGGGATCCCCAGGCATTTACCTACATGGTAGATCCCCCCCTCTGCTCCCTCCCCCCTCCAACCCTCCCTCCCCCCTCCAACCCTTCCTCCTCTCTGCTGTTTACGGTGGGGAAAAAGGTAAAACAAGCAGCATTATGAGCTTGTAAATAAGTTTATTGGTTTTTACTGATAGATAATTAGTTATTAGCGGTACTGCATTTTAAATAAAAATAGCAGAAATCCGCTTATGAATTATAAAAGTTAGTCAATTCACAAAAACGCTGACAAAAAGTTTAGGTCCACTGTAAGCGGAATAGCGATTTAGCGCTCCCCTAGCGGTCTGTGCCCACCTTTGCGTCCAGACCTACAACACCTGGACATCCATGAGCGTGGCGGAGCGAGGATTCACAGAAATGTCTTCACCTGAAGAGTGGACCGAGGTGGAGGAGAACAAACCTTGATATTGTTCAACAACAGATGGAGACATCTTCAGGATCTGTAGAACATCAGGACTGCTGCAGAAAGCTACGTTTGTGCATCAAGACATTAAAATATGCAGAAATACTACAACTGGCCAGAGCATTGAGATGAAAATGAATCAATGAATTTAATATTTTTTCTGACTGTTCAAATGAACATATTGTTTGAAAAAAAAAAGGATAACAATGAACCAAGTGTTTCTGTAGTTATGTGTAAATAAAGTTACGGTAGTACACTATATTATCTGTTAGTGTTGAGTTATTCTTTGTGAGAATATTTGTGTTATTCTTTGTGAGAATNGTAGTTATGTGTAAATAAAGTTACAGTAGTACACTATATTATCTGTTAGTGTTGAGTTATTCTTTGTGAGAATATTTGTGTATCTGTTTTAATTTCATTCGTGCATCTACAACTCACAGCTCATACTTTAGTAAAAACAAAATTGGTGAATGTTGAAAAAAACATTTTATTAAAATAAAACCATCCCATATTATCAAATAAATGAAAACCTCTGGGGAAACATTAATATGAACAGATTATCAAAAAAAATTGAGTTTAAAAAATGCAAGTGGTGTTTGACTTCATCAGCTCTGTAAAAATGACTCCAACACCTCCTCGTCCACCCTCCTGTCCAGGTGTTGTAGGTCTGGACGCAGGGGACATCGGTCTAGTTTCTCCTCATCCTGCTGCTTGTACTTCTTCAGACTCCACCACCTCCTCGCTCCTCCACGCTCATGGATGTCCAGGTGTTGTAGGTCTGGACGCAGGGGACATCTGGGTCCATTATGGGCTGAATGCTGCATCCACTTTGTCACTTCCCTCATCAGAACCACAGAAAATCAACAGATTTACATCAAAGAATATTGTTGAGTACTATTCTTTTCGTTGATGCAATCTTACCTGCTGTGATGTGAAAGTCTGGGTTGTACTAGTGGTTCAACAGGAAGAGCCTCAGGTGATGGACTGGAGACCTGGAAACCTGAAAACACAAACAAAATAAAATAAAAGAATAATATATTTAACAGATATTTTAAAAGGGACTAATTTTTTAAACTATAAATTAATGTTGAATAATTATTAGAACCATTAACTAATATATTACCATTTCAGTGCTGTGGAAACTATGCTGTAAGTCCTCACAGAGCTGCTCACGTCCTGAAGTGAAAAGTCTCCAAAAACCAGCAGGAGCTGAAAAAAAATTATAACCTGCTGTTTACTGGAAATAACTTTGGCTTCTCTGCAGACAATCCGCTAAAATATTAACTTTTAAATGGCTAAATTGGACGGATCGAGTTTGTAGCTCCTCCATTGTTTTCAAGCTGCGCAGTAGAGACGTCTCTTGTTATGACGTCATCATCCTGCGACGGCGAAATCCCTATTTATCGTGTTAAAAAAATGGCGCTAATTTTAAACTGTTTTTGGGAGGAATTTTCATTCATTTAACATTATTTTAGCAAAAACGGTCAGAGGTCAATCTTAATATTTATATATGTTGTGCCATTTTTTGGAAAGTTGAAAGATCATGTCAGGGGAGCTTTAAAGGTGCAATATGTAATTTCTGGAACACGCTGGAACTTAGGAACATTTTGAACAGAGACACGTTTCTGGTCCCTCCCCCTCAGAGCCATATATGGCTCTGCTCCCTCTTGCTCTCGGTGAAATTCAGCTCTGCTTCCGAATGCTCCGCCTCCACTGCATGTCCTGTCAGCCGCTGCAAAGTTCTGTGTTTATATGTTAATAAAACGTTCAAAAAATAAAAATAAAAACAGGGAGCGCTGGTCCAGCACACCAGAACACCATGAAATCTGCAGAGCCGCGCGCATCCACATTGGACATGAGTTTAATTTGCTCGTGACAAATTCATTAATTTCCTCAATGTTTATGTCAAGAATAAGTGGAGGAGGAAGCGATCACTTGACTTTTGGCAGAAAAACAAAAGAAAATTCCAGATCAGGGATGAAGAAGGGGAATTTAATACATTTGTGTCACATACAAAACAGTCCTGCATTGCTTTGCAATACTTTGAACGAGAACCTGCACGGCCGCTGGGGCTGGGACAGGTGGGGGCGTGGGTTAGGAGCGTGAGAAGTGAGAAGCTCTGTTTTTATTGGCTGGTTAAAAACTCTGTTTTTATTGGCTGGTTAACGGCGGGTCACTG
This sequence comes from Garcialebias charrua, assembly GCA_038048925.1. Lineage (NCBI taxonomy): Eukaryota > Metazoa > Chordata > Actinopteri > Cyprinodontiformes > Rivulidae > Garcialebias > Garcialebias charrua. Next base: position 4,790 of record JBBPBX010016173.1, on the reverse strand, counting down.
TGGCTTTTTAGAAATGCTTTTAGAGAAGCAAGGGGACTATAGTTTTTTTCAGAGATTACTTTGTCTAACATCAGTCTGTCAGGAGATAGTGACAGAGTGAAGAAATATGTTAAAAATATATTTTAGACCACTTACAGACTGCACTACAGAACTGCAGACTGTAGCTTTAACTGATAAAACAAGAAATTGACAAATAGATTGATTTAACATAAAAACAATCAATATAATATGCCGAACAGCAGCACAAATGTGTATGTGTGAGCAGATGGACACGAATGAACACAGCAACATTGAACAGATCAGCAGAAAAAGTATGTGATTTTTCACAGTGATTATTCTGGTTAGATGTTTAAGGCTGCACTAACTCAAGTTCGTGCTGTTGTTCGACATATTATTTTTTGTTTGATGTTATTATTTAGTGCTTAGCGTATTATTATTATTAGATGCTTTCTAGTTAATATTTTTCTTAGTTCATATCATAAATCCTATCACCGTTTAACTTTTACATTTAATTGTTGTATGTAACTGGGGCCATGTGTATTTCATACCACCATGTGGTGCGTGCATATGACAAATCTAGAAACTAGGACTCTAATTCAGTATTAATTAATCACTTATTCATTTTTTTATTTTATAAATAAAATAAAACCATGTCCTTATCGTCACAAATAAAGTGATGTGGAACGTGATTGTCGAATCTGTTCTTACCATGTACTGAAGGCTGACAATCTGCTCTGTGAGGTACTGGGCTGCAATGGAGAACTGTCCTGGTGTGGTTGATTCAGCTGACGGAGCAGGGGCATACTGCGAAGCCGGGAGGTTTGGAGGGTCCAGTGTGGAATTTGTGGCGTCACATACTGAAATATGTTCTGGATAAAATACAGTTAGAACGGAGTACATTTAGCATATGTGCTAATTAGCATAGCATTGTTGCATCAATGTCAGCCTCTTTTTTTAGTTAAAATTATGTTCAGAACCGATGGGATCAGTATATAAAAATACGTTTAAAGTTAGAAAACACTCACCATCTTCAATACGGTAATTGCTTCAACATGAGTTGTGGCTGTGTCCACAGCTACCTTTCCTCCCATTATTAGCTGGGCGATCATTTCTAATCATTCCATCCATCTCACTTTGGATCTTCTCGTCAGCCACAAAGCACAAAAATGCCTGCACCTCTGCATTTGACCACAGATTGGACATAATTTGTTTTTGTTTTCTAGCTAAAACAATACGAAAGAGTACGCTCCTGACTAATAGCGGGTGGTAGAAAAAATAGTGGCTTTGTTGTTTTGGAAAGACTCCACAGTCTCCTCCGCACAGACTCCTCCCCGTGACCAATCAGTGACCAACAGTGTTTCTGACGTCACGGCTCGGATCGCTTGGACCCCCATGAGAAGCAGGGCCAGAATTGTCGGTTAAAGCAGGTCCGAAGTGTAGTAGAAAATACTTCAAACACGGGTCTAGCCCGAAATATCCGACCCGCGCTGAGCCAGTGGAAAAGGGGCATAAGTGATTAATTTAAGTGATTGTTTGTTTAAAGTTAATTTATATATTCTTTTAAATAAGGAGTGAAATAAGATTTTTTTCTTCTTTCTGCACTCTTTTCATTCAGTGTTTTCTTTTTGATGTATTTGTTTTCTTTTGTCTCTTTTAAATGAATTAATAAATTACTTAAATAAAATATTAAATAGCTTTACATCGGCTAAGTTCATGGCATAAACCAACACAAACATGTTCCTGTTTTTAGTATTTTACATTGCTTTATAATGTTAATGTGTACGTTTCTTTTTCATATATACAGTATACGGTTTTCTTGTGATTTTTAATTAATATGCTTTTCATGATTGTTTACTGTTGGCTGTTGGCTGCAAGTATCAAGCTGAGAAATCCTTCATTTTCTACAGCATATAGCTATTAGTCATTAATTATGATGAAGTTTAGCAACTTGTCGGTGAACATTTGAGCTCTGTGGCTTCAGCGGTATGTTTTTCTTGTTCAATCTGGGGCGGGCGCTCTGATTTTGGTCAGCCGCTCTCAGTCTGTCCCTCCTACGAGATGGTCACACAGCGGGTCGGACTGGACGCAGCTGGCTGCGGTCGCTCTCCCTGTTTCGGATCAGCAAGGGTGGCGTCTGGCTGAAGCCCCAGAGCTCGAATGTCCAACGTAAAACTAACTTGAACGCGGTTTAATGTGGTGCGATGGCTCTGCAGACATTCCACGTTGCTGTCATGTGGTGTTTAGTGTAAAATACTTCCACATAGCGGACATGTTATTATGAAAAGTTGGCTAGCTGTTAGCTAAAGTGCTACTCACTCAGTCCGCACGCTGTAGCTGCCTGCAAACTATTAAATGGATTTCCTGCATGTGAGGCGGGTCTTATTACTATGGGTTAATGAGTCACTACTCCGTTCAGGAAAACCATTCCATAGTTTGAAGCCAACATACATCATGGATCGGAAATATCGGCAGGTTGGGTCCGAAAATCCTATAGTAAACTATGCTGGTATCGGATGCCGATACAGATACCGGATCGGCTCCATCACTATTTAAAATATCATCCAAATGGGTCGCTTTTATTTATTTTTATAGAAACATATTGTTTACTTGGCTTATTTTCAAAATAAACGTTTTGCACTGTATATCTTTATTTTGTCTTTTTTTAAAACAAAAATTAACCAAACCGAGCCCTCCTTGAAACTGAAAATGTGATTTTAACGTACTGTTACACCCCTAATATGTGTAGGGATATAGCACCCTCATGTCCGTACGGGATGTAGGCCTCTCCACATCTCTCTGAAACTCTGAGTGTTACTGAGTGTCGACGAGGGACAAGCCCCCAGAAACCATCTTGGCTACAGCAAACTGGTTGGTCCACTTAAGTTGTTTACTTGGTGGGGTAGCTTCAGTTTGCTTTGGACTGCTCTGACTGACGAAGCCCTCTGGAGTGAGGGTGAAACGTTTCTACTAAAAAGAAATTGTCCAGATGAACTGATTGAGAATGAGCGGATTTGATACCTGGACTATTGAGAATGAACTTTCTGGTCTGAGTGTTACACTTTCTTGAAGCTCTCAAGGAGACAAGTGGACACTATTTTGTTATAATTATTTTGAATTAATGGACACCAATCAATCAGAAATAACTTTCTCTTTAATGTGTGTTAATTCAAAATTGATCAACAGTATATTTTTGTCATTTAATGATGATTTACTAAGCTGGTATATTTTAAATATGCCAAAGTTAAGAGAACACCTCAGAATGATCTTGCTTTAAACTGTCTGCTCTATGCAGAATAACTGTCTAAAGTTGACTGAACAATCCGTTCGTATTTGTTTGAAGTGTTTTTGGAACGAAGGAAAAGTTCTAGACATAACTTGCTTTCTGTCTCCCGTCCTTTCTAAAAACAATGAATCTGTTCTCAAAACAAATCACATGGCTTGTTCACATGCACCTGCATCTTCTGACGCATGTTTCTCTATTTACTGTCTACCCTATCTGTCACTGAAACTCACTGACTTGCAAAGTGTAGTGATACACCTAATCTCTGATATTTTAGGCTTGACCTTCAAGTACACCTCTCTGCATCTCTTTGAAACTCTCAGTGTTACACCTTCTGGAAACTCTCAAGGAGACAAATGGACACTTTTATTTTTTACAATTATTATGAATTAATGGACACTAATTAATCAGATTGAACTTTCTCTTTAATGTGTGTTAATTCAGAATTGATCAACAGTATATTTTTGTCATTTAATGATGATTTTACTAAGCTGGTATATTTTAAATATGCCAAAGTTAAGAGAACATCTCAGAATGATCGTGCTTTAAACTGTCTGCTCTATGCAGAATAAGTGTCTAAAGTTGAATGAACAATCCTTCGTATTTGTTTGAACTGTTTTTGTTTCGAAGGAAAAGTGCTAGACATAGCTTGCTTTCGGTCTCCCGTCCTTTCTAAAAACAATGAATCTGTTCTCAAAACAAGTTACATTGCTTGTTCACATGCACCTGCATCTTCTCACGTATGTTTTCTATGTTTTGTCTACCCTATCATCTGTCACTCAAACTCACTCACTTGCAAAGTCACTCCTTCTCTAGTGATGGACAGCCAATCAGCAGGAAGTATGTGACTAAGTCACACCCCCTTCTTAAAGGGCACTTCCTGCATTTTTTCTTTAGTTTTTTGGAAGAGAACTAACTCGCAACTGGTTTCTCTCCTCTGGAAAAGCTGGAGACGTTCCGGTCATATGTCAACTCGACCCACGTCTCAGCTGGAATCATAGTAAAGCCTTACTGTGATCCTTTCACTCATTTCTGAAAGAATTTGTTTTCTGAAGTTTTACTTTGAAAGTTCAGCCAGTAGCTGGTCCTGTTCCTGCCGGGAGAAGCGTCCTTCTTGCTCGTCTGAATCAGTTCACACACGCGGAGGTCATCTGGACGTGAACTGGACAACACAGTCCGTTAATGTCCACAAACTTCAACTCTTATCTCCAAGACATATCGTCAACAGGTAACGAGGCGTTGATGTGTTCTGAACGTGTGAGAAGCCCAGCTAAGACCTGTATGGGAAAGTTTGCCACCCTGGTTGTTTCAAATTAATTAACTTAAGTTAACTTAGCTTTCATCTTCTTCCTCCTATTTCTTATTTTTCATAAGCTTTTAATCTGTCAAGTAATGTGCCAACAGTTTAAGTTTAAACTGTCTGTTTGTTTTAATTTGAATTCTTGTCAACGTAGTTATTAAATCAGAGCTAATATCGATACAAATGTTTAATGTATAGTTTCAATAAAAG